>CM033649.1:1759268-1859582 GCA_019512145.1 Engystomops pustulosus | reverse complement strand
CTGGTCATGTGATGTCACACAGGTGCGCGGCTCGTTATATCCCTGGTCATGTGATGTCACACAGGTGCATGGCTCCTTATATCCCTGGTCATGTGATGTCACACAGGTGCACGGCTCCTTATATCCCTGGTCATGTGAGGTCACACAGGTGCACGGCTCGTTATATCCCTGGTCATGTGATGTCACACAGGTGCACGGCTCGTTATATCCCTGGTCATGTGATGTCACACAGGTGCACGGCTCGTTATATCGTTAGGTTACAATGGGTATTTAAATAGACAAATGCATGCAGCTCGTGTCTTCCCCCGGCCACGGAGAACGCTCTGCCCTGCCAGATGCACAGAAACACAGCAAGTTCACCACCTGTGGAGCGGCCCCAAGAGGAATCGGAATATTAAGTTGTGGCTTCGATACAATATGACACATGCTGGGACCCTACATGTGCTGCATAGCAATGATGTACAATCCAAGGCCGGCTACGGATTTATCTGCATGTCCTCCTGTGGATACTTGTATCGTGATGTAGCCTCATGACTGCCGGGGGTGCAGAAGAGGTCTTATTACATTATTTTGTATAAGAATCTATTACACATATGGAGCATGTCCTGGATGATGTTACATGTCTACAAATGGATCTGCATAAACTCTATTCTATAGAAGGAACTGATTAAATGAGGTCATCCATCTGCAGGTGGACGTGTAAAGAAAGATGGCGACCAGCAGTGCTACATTGGATGACGCCCTTGGTCGTGACATTCCTCTACAGGATTATCTCCATACAGGACATGAGAGCATATCAGCACCTAGTGATGTCTAAGTATATAGGTGCAAACACTACCACTGCACTGCTCTACTGCCGTATACTGCAAAAATAATATATTATTTAGCGTAACAGAATGGGTGGAGGGAGAGGCATTGTTAAAATGTGTCTGTTAGCTGTGACCATGGGACTGCGGCCAGTGTTATGTATTGTCCCTGGAGAGAGATGAGTTGAAAATGGGCTACATAGAGAAAAGCTGATGAAACTTTGCAATCTTTCCACGGTGAAACTAAATAGCACTATTTCAATTTGGAGTGCTGCTTCCCTGTTGTTGGGTCCCTGGAGAGATGTGTAATAAGAACTTTGTGGGGCACATTTACTTACCCGTTCGACGAAGTTCCCCAAAAGTGCATGGTCCGACCATAATGCCCTGTGCCGAGAGTCACTAAGATCGTGCACCCGATATCCTGCATGTGTCGCTTCCCGCTCAGGTCCCGGAGTTCACCTTCTTCTTCCTGGTGCATGTAAGTGCATTGTCCGTGTATAATGTGTGCTGTCGCCAGAGTCACTAAGATCGTGCACCCGATATCCTGAATGTGTCGCTTCCCGCTCAGGTCCCCGGAGTCACCTTCTTCTCCTGGTGCATGTAAGTGCATTGTCCGTGTATAATGTGCTACAGGGAGTCACTAAGATCTCGTGTGCCTGATATCCTGCATGTGTCGCTTCCCCGCCTCAGGTCCCCGGGTTCACCTTCTTCTTCTGGTGCATTGTAAGTGCCTTGTCCGTGTATAATGCCCGTCCGAGAGTACTAAGATCGTGCAACCCGATATCCTGCATGTGTCGCTTCCCCCGCTCAGGTCCCTGGAGTCACGCTTCTTCTTCCTGGGCAGGTAATGCATTGTCCGTGTTATAAGTCTGTACGGGGAGTCACTAAGATCGTGTGCCTGATATCCTGCATGTGTCGCTTCCCCGCTCAGGTCCCCGGAGTTCACCTTCTTCTTCCTGGTGCATGTAAGTGCATTGTCCGTGTATAATGCCCTGTGCCGAGAGTCACTAAGATCGTGCACCCGATATCCTGCATGTGTCGCTTCCCCGCTCAGGTCCCTGGAGTTCACCTTCTTCTTCCTGGTGCATGTAAGTGCATCTATGCTCTTTACAGCCAGTTTTGAGACCTTTGTGTATGCTATTATTAGCAGCAGGACTGTGATATATGGATTTAAATTCCAGGATTGTATCTTCTTCAAGTGCAATGGGGTGAGTCCTCACACTGCTGTTCGCTGAGCTCTCTATAGCCATTGTAAGGTCATGTCCCTTTAGATATGTGTAATGATAACTTTGAGTATGTTGTCAGTAGACGCAGGACTGATATATATACATTAATTTCCAAGATTGTAGCTTCTCCAGCTGCACTGCGAGGGAGGTGGTTTCACACTGCTGTGCTCTGTGCTCTCTGCAGCCAGTGTTATGTCTTGTCCCTAGAGAAATGTGTAATCAGATTTTTGGGTGTGCTGTTAGTAGCAGCAGGACTGTGATACATGGGTTTATGTTCCATGCTTGTAGCTTCTACATGTGCAGAGGGAGCAGGGGGTCCTCACACTGCTGTGCTCTGTGCTCTTTACCGCCAGTTTTAGTTATTGTCCCTGGAGAGATGTGTAATCATAAACTTGTGCATGCAAAACAGTAAAAACTTGATTCCTATTCACATGATGCGAGACAATTGACCTGTCCTAGGTTGCTGCGGTGACCCTGACCATCAGAGGAGGCAGCCACAATGTTACATTAAGGATTTGTATCACATGTTGTGACCCCATTGATGTTCCTCGGGATCTGACCTGAATATCCTGTTTTTCTCCTAAAATGAACAATCTTCAGGCGCCTGTGCTGCGGCAGCTCTGATTGTGGGCGCAGTATACAGGTAAACAGGGAGCGGCCGCGCTGCATGCTCCCTCGCTTTGTGCTGATAATAAGGCATTTATATGGAGGTGAAGCTGCTTAAATCAAGACCTTCTTTGTGTCTCTGACTCCAGGCTTAGTTCATACAATGCATTGAGGAATTCTTATTATGTAGATGGCTCCAACAATAGGATTTGTTGTGAGTGCTCATTTGCATGTCACTACCCAGAATCCTTTGCTGCCATATAAGCGCTGCATGCTGAGTAATTGCCTGCAATACCCGGCATTGGAATGTCATTTATAGAAACATCTAAAAGTGATGCTATCTCTGCCTCTCTTTGTGCCACGTCCTCAGCTCCTTAAACCTGGCATTAAGTCACCGATAGGAAATCAGAGATGAATGTCAGCTGCCTTCTATATACAGGGTGCACCCGCCCTATATACTGTACAAAGCCGCCATGTTCAGGGATGGTATTATGTATCCAGCCACAGACCTTGGATGTGTATGGCAACACTGTATCTGATGGACCTACCAGTTGTCACCGCTGCTCCTTAGTGATGGATAGGCTGTATTCTCAGTGATGTCACCGCTGCTCTCTAGTGATGGATAGGCTGTATTCTCAGTGATGTCACCGCTGCTCTCTAGTGATGGATAGGCTGTATTCTCAGTGATGTCACCGCTGCTCTCTAGTGATGGATAGGCTTCTTTACCGCAAGTTTTGGTTATTGTCCCTGGAGAGATGTGTAATCATAAACTTGTGCATGCAAAACAGTAAAAACTTTGTCCTATTCACATGATGCGAGCAATTGACTGTCCTAGGTTGCTCAGAGGAGGCAGCCACAATGTTACTAAGGATTTGTATCACATGTTGTGACCCCATTGATGTTCCTCGGGATCTGACCTGAATATCCTGTTTTTCTCTAAAATGAACAATTCTCAGGCGCCTGTGCTGCGGCAGCTCTGATGTGGGCGCAGTATACAGGTATACAGGGAGCGGCCGCGCTGCATGCTCCCTCGCTTGTGCTGATAATAAGGCATTTATATGGAGGTGAAGATGCTTAAATCAAGACCTTCTTTGTGTCTCTGACTCAGGCTAGTTAAACAATGCATTGAGGAATTCTTATTATGTAGATGGCTCCAACAATAGGATTTGTTGTGAGTGCTCATTTGCATGTCCTACCAGAATCCTTTGCTGCAATATAAGCGCTGCATGCTGAGTAATGTCTGCAATACACGGCATGGAATGTCATTATAGAAAACATCAAAAGTGATGCTATCTCTGCCTCTCTTTGTGCCACGTCTCAGCTCCTTAAACCTGGCATTAAGGCACCGATAGGAAATCAGAGATGAATGTCAGCTGCCTTCTATATACAGGGTGCACCGCCCTATACACTGTACAAAGCCGCCATGTTAGGGATGGTATTATGTATCCAGCCACGACATTATTCAGACCTTGGAAGTGTGGAGAAACTGTATCTGATGGACCCACTGTGTCACTGCGCTCTCAGTGATGGATAGGCTGTATTCTCAGTGATGGCACCCTGCTCTCTAGTGATGGATAGGCTGTATTCTCAGTGAGTGCACGCGCTGCTCTCTAGTGATGGATAGGCTGTATTCTCAGTGATGGCACCGCTGCTCTCTAGTGATGGATAGGCTGTATTCTCAGTGATGACACGCTGCTCTCTAGTGATGGATAGGCTGTATTTCAGTGATGCAACGCTGCTCTATAGTGAGGATAGGCTGTATTTCAGTGATGGCCCACCGCGCTCTCTAGTGATGGATAGGCTGTATTTCAGTGATCACCGTGCTCTTAGTGATGGATAGGCTGTATTCTCAGTGATGTACCGATGCTCTCTAGTGATGGATAGGCTGTATCTCAGTGATGGCATGCTTCTCTAGTGGGTAGGCTGTATTCTCAGTGATGACAACGCTGCTCTCTAGTGAGGAATAGGCTGTATTCTCAGTGATTGCACCGCTGCTCTTCGTGATGGCTAGGCCTGTATTCTCAGTGATGGCACGATGTCTCTCTAGTGAGGATAGGCTGTATTCAGTGATGACACCGCTGCTCTCTAGTGATGGATAGGCTGTATTCTCAGTGATGGCCAGCGTGCTCTCTAGTGATGGATAGGCTGTATCTCAGTTGATGTCACCGTGCTCTTAGTGATGGATAGGCTGTATTCTCAGTGGCACCGCTGCTCTAGTGATGGATAGGCTGTATTCTCAGTGATGGCACCGCTGCTCTTTAGTGATGGATAGGCTGTATTCTCAGTGATGGCACCGCTGCTCTCTAGGATGGAATAGGCTGTATTCTCGTGATGGCACGCTGCTCTCTCTAGTGATGGATAGGCTGTATTCTCAGTGTGGCACCGCTGCTTCTAGTGATGGATAGGCTGTATTCTCCAGTGATGGCACTGCTGCTCTCTAGTGGGATAGGCTGGTATTTCAGTGAGACACCGCTGCTCTCTAGTGAGGAATAGGCTGTATCTCAGTGAGGCACCGCTGCTCTTAGTGATGGATAGGCTGTGTATTCTCAGTGATGACCGCTGCCTCTAGTGATGGATAGGCTGTATTCTCAGTTATGGAACTGCTGCTCTCTAGTGATGGATAGGCGTCGTATTCTCAGTGATGACACCGCTGCCTCTGTGAGGAATAGGCTGTATTCTCAGTGATGCCGCGCTTCTACGTGATGGATAGCTGTATTCTCGGATGCCGTTTTAGTGAGGAATAGGCTGTATCTCAGTGATGACACCGCTGCTCTCTAGTGATGGATAGGCTTGATTCTCAGTGATGCACCGCTGCTCTCTAGTGATGGATAGGCTGTATATCAGTGATGTCACCGCTGCTCTCTAGTGTGGATAGGCTGTATTCTCAGTGATGTCACCGTGGCTCTCTAGTGATGGAAGGCTGTATTCTCAGTGATGTAACCCTGCTCTCTAGTGATGGATAGGCTGTATTCTCAGTGATGGCACCGTGCTCTTAGATGATAGCTGTATTCTCTGATGCACCGCTGCTCTTAGTGAGGATAGGCTGTATTCTCAGTGATGTCACGCCGCTCTCTAGTGATGGATAGCTGTATTCTCAGTGATGTCACCGCTGTCTCTAGTGATGGATAGGCTGTATTCTCCGTGATGGCACGCTCGCTCTCTAGTGGGATAGGCTGTATTCTCAGTGATGGCACGCTGCTCTTAGTGAGGATAGGTGTATTCTCAGTGATGATCAACCGCTGCTCTCTAGTGATGGATAGGCTGTATTCTCAGTGATGCCCGCTGCTCTCTAGTGATGGATAGGCTGTATTCTCAGTGATGGCACTGTGCTTCCTAGTGATGGATAGGCTGTATTCTCAGTATGGGACACCGCTGCTCTCTAGTGATGGATAGGCTGTATTCTCAGTGATGGCACCGCTGCTCTCTAGTGATGGAATGGCTGTATTCTCAGTGATGGCCCGCGTTCTCTAGTGATGGATAGGCTGTATTTCTCAGTGATGCACCGCTGCTCTCTAGTGATGGATAGGCTGTATCTCAGTGATGGCACGCGCTCTAGTGATGGATAGGCTGATTCTCAGTGAGTCACCGTGCTCTCTAGTGATGATGGCGTATTTCTCAGTGATGCACCGCTGCTCCTAGTGGAGATAGGCTGTTATTCTCGTGATGGCACCGCTGCTCTCTAGTGATGGATAGGCTGTATTCTCAGTGATGGCACCGCTGCTCTTAGTGTGATAGGGGTATTCTCAGTGATGGCACCGCTTCTAGTGCTGGATAGCTGTCTTCGTGATGGCACCGTGCTCTCTAGGTGATGATAGGCTGTATTCTCAGTGATGGCCACTGCTGCTCTCTAGTGATGGATAGGCTGTATTCTCAGTGATGACACCGCTGCTCTCTAGTGAGGATAGGCTGTATTCTCGTGATGGCACCGCTGCTCTCTAGTGATGGATAGGCTTATTCTCAGTGAGGCATAGCTGCTCTCTAGTGATGGATAGGCTGTTTCTCAGTGATGACACCGCTGCTCTCTAGTGAGGAATAGGCTGTATTCTCAGTGATGGCACCGCTGCTCTCTAGTGATGGATAGGCTGTATTCTCAGTGATGGCACCGCTGTTCTCTAGTGAGGAATAGGCTGTACTCTCAGTGATGACACCGCTGCTCTCCGTGATGGATGGCTGTATCCGTGATGCACGCTGCTCTCTAGTGTGGATAGGCTGTATTCTCAGTGATGTCACCGCGCTCTAGTGATGGATAGGTGTATTTCTCAGTGATGTCACCGTGCTCTCTAGTGATGGATAGGCTATATCTCAGTGATGGCACCGCTGCTCTCTAGTGATGGATAGGCTGTATTCTCAGTGATGGCACCGCTGCTTCTTAGTGATGAATAGGTATTCAGTGATGGCCAACGTGATCTCTGTGTGGATAGGCTGATTCTCAGTGATGTCACCGCTGCTCTCTGTGATGGATAGGCTGTATTCTCAGTGATATCACCGCTGTCTCTAGTGATGAATAGGCTGTATTCTCAGTGATGTCACCGCTGCTCTCTAGTGTGGATAGGCTGTATTTCAGTGATGGCACCGCTGTCTTCTAGCGATGAATAGGCTGTATCTCAGTGATAGAGCCGCTTCTCTCTAGTGATGGATAGGCTGCATTCTCAGTGATGGCACCGCTGCTCTCTAGGGATGGATAGGCTGTATTCTCAGTGATGGCACCTGCTCTCTAGTGATGGATAGGCTGTATCTCACCGTGATGACACCGTGCCCGTCTCTAGTGATGTATAGGCTGTATTCTCAGTGATGGGACCTGCATCTAGTGATGGATAGGCTTGATTCACTGATGTCACCACTGCTTCTAGTGATGATAGGCTGTATTCTCAGTGATGGCAAGCTGCTCTCTAGTGATGGATAGGCTGTATGTCAGTGATGGCACCGCTGCTCTCTTAGTGATGGATAGCTGTATTCTCAGTGATGCACCGCTGCTCTCTGTGATGGATAGGCTGTGATTCTCAGTGATGGCACCGCTGTCTACTGTGATGGATAGGCTGTATTCTCATGATGGCACGCGCTTCTAGTGAGGGATAGGCTGTATTTCTCAGTGATGGCACCGCTGCCTCTAGTGAGGATAGGCTGTATTCATGATTGCACCGCGGTCTCTGAGGATAGCTTTTCAGGGTGGCACCGATCTCTTAGTGATGGATAGTAGGCTGTATTCTCAGTGATGGCACCGCTGCTCTCTAGTGATGGATAGGCTGTATTCTCAGTGATGACAACCCGCTGCTCTCTAGTGATGGATAGGCTGTATCCAGTGATGGCACCTTGCTCTCTAATGATGGATAGGCTGTATTCTCAGTGTATGGCACCGCTGCTCTCTAGGGATGGATAGGCTGTATTCTCAGTGGCCCAGCTGCTCTCTAGTGATGGATAGGCTGTATTCTGAGGTGATGCCACCGCTGCTCTCTAGTGATGGATAGGCTGTATTCTCAGTGATGCACCTGTGCTCTCTAGTGATGGATAGGCTGTATCTCAGTGATATTACCGCTGCTCTCTAGTGAGGGATAGGCTGTATTCTCAATGATGGCACCGCTGCTCTCTAGTGATGGAAGATAGAGTTTTCAGTGTGACACCGATCTCTAGTGAGGTAGCTAATAGGATGGAGCCCGCTCTAATGAATGCGTCTCGTGATGTACACGCTGTCTCTAGTGATGGATAGGCTGTATTCTCAGTGATGTACTGCTGCTTATAGTGATGAATAGGTGTATCCCAGTGATGGACGCTTGCTCTAGTGATGGATGGCTGTTCTCAGTGATGGAACGTGATCTCTAGTGATGAATTAGGCTGTGTTCTGCAGTGATGCTCACGTGCTCTCTAGTTGATGATAGGCTGTATCCAGTGAGTGAAGGCACGCTGCTGCCTCTGCTGATGGGATAGGCTGATTCTCAGTGATGTTAATCTGTTTATAGTGATGAATAGGCTGTAATCTCAGTGATGGCACGCTGCCTATAGTGATGGAGTGGCTGTTTATTCGCAGTGATGGGGAGGGGGTTTCGTTGTGGCACCGCTGCTCTCTAGTGATGAATAGGCTGTGTTCTCATTGATGTCACCGCTGCTCTCTAGTGATGGATAGGCTGTATTTCAGTGATGTTACTGATTCTCTAGTGATTGAATAGGCTGTATTCTCATGATGGCACCGCTGCTTCTAGTGAGGGATAGGCTGTATTCTCAGTGATTGTTACTGCTGTCTCTACGTGATGAATAGGGCTTGATCCTCAGTGATGTTCTGGTGCTCTCTAGTGATGGATATAAGGAGTTTGATTAGTTAATTAGTAGACATTGTCCTGTTCTGAATAATCGTCAGATCAATCACACTGGAGAACATCATTTAGGATAAGTACCTTCCGCATCCTATTATACAGTTGAGTTCATGCTGCTACTAATCTAATCCCAGGTGATGGCGACCTCTCGGCGGGGATATAAAGGGGTTAATCTCTCTGTAATGACCCCCTATTAGAGCCCGCAGTATGAAGGAGCAATAAGCTGCAGCAGGTCTCACAGACGGAGATCACTGCCGGCTCTGAGGCTGGGACTCCCTCTCGATTTATAACAAAATTCCTAATATATTCAGGAAAAGACGGATTGAGAACTTATGGATCATTAAAGTCTGTCCAGGACATCCACGCGGTGAAATATTAAACACACCGCTCGGTCAGTGACCCGGTTGTGTCTGTGAAGCTTGCGAGCTGCGGATATCAGGGTGAGATGGAGAAATAGAAGATCCTGCGCATTATCCGGAGTCGGATGCAGAAACTAGTAAAAGTTAATTCTCCTTTGACCTGAGCCGCGTCCTTGCTTCTCCATTGACGTTATCATCTCCGGGAAATCGACCACAGATATTCAGCGGCTCATATGTATTTACTCCAGAGTCTAATCGTCTTATATAGGGACCGAGATAGCACGCTGCTCATCCGGGGATGAAGATGAAGGTGAAGGAGGAATGGGGTTATGATAGACAGACAATAAACCCCTCCACCTCGCATCAACCGCCAATCTAAAGGATCCAAGATAAATCTTTTATCTCTTCATTTTCAGTGGCTTCCCTTTTCTTCAATTATGGATTTACGACTTATGTGTTCTCGTCTAGACAAGTCTTATGTTTGGTTCGTCGTGAAATTGCACAGCAAATCAAAGTATTGTGAAAGGCAAAAGGCCTGAGGAAGGTCCATAGGTCTAAGGGGGAGTAATGTTTGAAATTTATCACCATTATACTAATTTCTCAGAGTGCCACTCACTAGTCATGCTTGGTGCAGTCACTGGCCCAATTTATCAGAACAGTTCAGCCGTACTGGGTTGCTTGCAGTTACCTGTGGGATGTGCAGGGGGGGAGCAGATCAGCAAAACTTGTTATCATTAACTTGGTCCCCTGCACTGCTCCGGAAAGTGTCACCCTTTTTTTTTTTTGGTGCAATTTGTTATGGCTGCAGAATTGTGGGCAGACAGAATTGAGACAAACCCCGACTAAGAGAGAACGCCCTATAGTGTGAAAATTTTGTTCTAAATTGTTGGCAAAGAGAGCTGGACACAAAACTTGGCGCAGACACTTAACCCCTTCCCGACGCGCGCGTACTAGTACGGCGGCGCGCCGGGTCCCGGTGCCAGTGGAGAGGGCTCGCGGCGAACCTCTCCATAGCCAGTAAGTCTTTGACCTGCATATGCTGACGGCGGCTCTCAAAGAGATGGGACGCATGGGCGCCGCATCTTGTCGGGATCGTTGCTCCCGATGAGTCAACGGGGAGCGGCGATCCGTCGCCATGGTAAACTTCGTTTTGAACCCATGCATACATGTGCTAATTGCCACATTGTAATGCATGGGGAGATAAATAACATATACTGCCATACTGTAGTATGGGCGCTATGATAGGATCGATCAGAAACCTAGGGTTAGAGTACCCTAGGAGTCTGAAACATAGTAAAAGTAAAAATAAAAAAGTTTAAAAAAAAATATATTATAATAAAAAAAACCTAAAAATGTAAATCACCCCCTCCTTCCCTGAACTGATATAAAAATAAATAAACGTTAAAATCATATACACATTAGGTATCCCGTCGACGCGCTTCGGTTTCCCTTTACCGAGGACTCTCTATGATAAACCTGCCGTTTTCCTTCCCTCGATCTATCAAAGATATGATAAGTTTTTGCACTATGTTTAAACCCGGTAAACTTGGAAAATAGAGTTCCAAAGTCGAAAATGGCCTAGTTTTTGCTATTTGAAATGATAAAAAAATTTTAACAAAGTGAATAAAAGAGTCGTCGCACTTAGTCTTCCAAAATAATAGGTAATGAAAACGGCATCAAAATCGCAAAAATGCACCACCATACAGCTGCTCGGACACCAAAGTATGTAAAAGTTATTGCCCTAGGAAGATGCAAATTAAAAAAAAAATTTATTTTGTACAGGAGGTGTCTAATTGTTGAAATGTATGAAAACCATTATAAAACTCTATCAAATTCGGATCCACGCGATCGTTACCACCAAAGAATAAAGTTAGACATGTCATTGGGACGCCAGAAGTGAAAGCTGTAAATAATCCATAGCCCACAAGGAAAAACGACCACAAATGTGGTTTTTCACACTTTTCACCTGCATGGGAATTTTTTTTTCCCGCTTCCCAGTACACACCAATGGACTATTTAAAATACCGTACACTATGAAGTGCATTTGTTACGCAGAAGAAAATAAGCATACAGTCAGAGCTCTTTGATGGAAAAATAAAAAAGTTATAGATTGTTTGAAGTGGTGGTGAAAAATGGAAGTGAAAAAATAAAAAAAGGCCAAGTCGTGAAGGGGTAATAAATACATGTACAAAGAGTTTACATATTATTTTTAGTGCAAAATAATGACAGGAAAATTGGTGGAAACACTTTAATAAATGAGGGCCGCTGATGCTGGCGTTACAATTCCTATATTTATGACTCGGAGCATACACTCACTATTCTGCTGCTGGTTGCAGTACTGTGTAGTACTACATGACATACTTGGATCCTGTATGTCACTGAGTGACATCTGGTATATCCCAGAGCTGCGCTAATACTATTTGCTCTGGATGGACAGTACATGTGTACGATAGGCATTACTTATCCTTGTATCTGATCCTGAGTTCGACATCCTGTATTTATACCCAGAGCTGCACTCTATTCTGCTTGCTGGGCAGTTCACTGTGTCATACTGAACATACTCTATCCTGTACGTGATCATGAGTTACACTGTATTATACCCAGAGCTGCACTCACTATTATGCTGGATGGTGCAGTCACTGTAAATACACTGACATTACTTATCGTGTACTGCTCCTGAGTTACATCCTGTATTACTCCAGAGTGCCACTCACATTCTGTGGGTGATGCAGTCACTGCGGTACATACATGACATTATTATCCTGTATGATCCGAGTTACCTCCTATTTTATTACGTCCAGGAGCGACTACATTTCTGCTGATGTGCAGTCACTGTGTACTACATGAATTACTTATCCTGTATGATCCTGAGTTACATCCTGTATTCTACCCCAGAGCTGCACGCACTATTCTGATGACTGTGCCGTGCAGTCATGGTTACATTACATGACATTACTTATCTGACGGATCCGAGTGGAGTTCATCCAGATATATACCCAAGAGCTGCACTCACTATTCTGCTGCTTGATAGGTGCAGCACTGTGTACATACATGACATTACTTATCCTGTACTGATCCTGAGTTACATCCTGTATTATACTCCAGAGCTGCATTCACTATTCTGCTGGTGGTGCAGTTACTGTGTACATACATAACATTACTTATCCTGTACTGATCCTGAGTTACATCTTGTATTATACTCCAGAGCTACACTCACTATTCTGCTGCTGGTGCAGTCACTGTGTACATACATGACATTACTTATCCTGTACTGATCCTGAGTTACATCCTCTATTATACCCCAGAGCTGCACTCACTATTCTGCTGCTGGTGCAGTCACTGTGTACATACATGACATTACTTATCCTGTACTGATCCTGAGTTACATCTTCTATTATACCCCAGAGCTGCACTCACTATTCTGCTGGTGGTGCAGTTACTGTGTACATACATGACATTACTTATCCTGTACTGATCCTGAGTTACATCCTGTATTATACTCCAGAGCTGCACTCACTATTCTGCTGCTGGTGCAGTCACTGTGTACATACATGACATTACTTATCCTGTACTGATCCTGAGTTACATCCTGTATTATACTCCAGAGCTGCATTCACTATTCTGCTGGTGGTGCAGTTACTGTGTACATACATAACATTACTTATCCTGTACTGATCCTGAGTTACATCTTGTATTATACTCCAGAGCTACACTCACTATTCTGCTGCTGGTGCAGTCACTGTGTACATACATGACATTACTTATCCTGTACTGATCCTGAGTTACATCCTCTATTATACCCCAGAGCTGCACTCACTATTCTGCTGCTGGTGCAGTCACTGTGTACATACATGACATTACTTATCCTGTACTGATCCTGAGTTACATCTTCTATTATACCCCAGAGCTGCACTCACTATTCTGCTGGTGGTGCAGTTACTGTGTACATACATGACATTACTTATCCTGTACTGATCCTGAGTTACATCCTGTATTATACTCCAGAGCTGCACTCACTATTCTGCTGCTGGTGTACCCATGAGACTGCACTCAAAATCGTACACGGAGGTCCCTACTTAAGGACACCGATTACAGGAAAACCATAGTTAACAGCCGGACCCCTCTGCCCACTGTGACCTTGGTTGAAGTCTTGATGCTTTAAAATAGTACCAGATTGCAAATAATCAGCTTAAAATTGTGCTGCATTGAAGCTTTATGATAATTCTTGGTCCTATTACAGGGCAAAAAATTTGAAACTGCCGATTGTGTACTGGGGCAACAAAAAATTGTGCGGGAGAACTACAATGATGAAAGTATGACAGTTCGACACGAGCATACAAATTCAACTTAAGAACAACACTACAGTCACTTTTGTATGTAACCCGGGACTGCACCGGTATCTATACATATATTACATGTTGTATATGAGACATACAATAAACTTCTATATGTAGAGAAATGTAACATCTGACATATAAATGTAAAGACACAAAGACAGAGCCAATGACACTAGTTGACAGAGTACAACAAAAATGAATCAGACGCCAAGGGCAACTGAGTAAAAATAAGATGAAAGAGAAATTAAAAAAGAAGAAGTAACACGGGAGTCTTATGGACATAAAACTAGGTAAACTGACACGTGAATGGAAAAGGGAGCGGGGGGGGACAGGCTCGGAGGGGCACAGGCAGGATATACCGTGTACTGAGACGGCTTTCCCTCTCCCCTCTAATTCCTGCGTCCCATCATCCCTCAGTCCTACACCTCACGGGACTCACTTTTTCCAGCAGCGCCTTTCCGTTCCGCGCAACCCCCCCATGCGTTGACGCCGACTCCCCGTAACACCGCATTTCTCCGACGGCCGATGATAACCTCCCTTCGAGTACAGCACACCCGTTACAAGTCTCTGCTTGCTGTCCAGTAAACATGTTTCGCATGCAGGAGGAACGTAAAGCACGAGCGAGAGAAAGAACCGACAGTCTATGTAGGGCAGGTAGCGCTCTTCATACACTGTCACACTCCGTGATGTCATCGTGTGTAGTGATGTCACTGGAGCGGTGTAACACTTCCTAGGGCGGCAGGGGACACAATTGTGAGTATAACTGATCGTGATGTTCAATGGAGCAGGGGCCTGCACCCTACAACTAGTGCTTTTTAATATAGAGAATAGCTCCGGACCAGTAGGTTATCCCCTCCATATGGCTTACACGGAGGAGAGATCACAACTGCTGTTCCGCGCATTGAGAATACCTACATTGGCACAGAGGCACAGAGCACATCATTGTGCGGAACAACACTCCATAGCACGTAAGAAGAAGCTACAACCTGGAATATAAAATCAATACATCACAGTCCTGATGCTAACTGACAATTATACACCTAAGTGCTTTCGTTACAGCATACTCTCTAGTGACCATTAACGGCAGCGAGCACAGACGCACAGCAGTTGAGGTATATAGAAACAACATTCTTCCAGGGATAATGCATAAAACTGGCTGCAGAGAGCACAGAGCACAGCCGTGTGAGGTCTGAATTACACATCTCTCCAGGGACAAATACATAACATGGCTGAAAGAGAGAGCCACAGAGCATCACAGCAGGTGAAGGTCTCTGATTACATCAAACTCTCCGAGGGACAACCAGTAAACACTGGCGAGCAGGATTGAGTCAAACAGGAGGAGCACAGCACAGGGTGATGGAGGTACTGATTAAACAAATACTCCAGGGACAATACATTAAACTGGCTGCAGAGAGACAGCGCAGACAGGCCGCAGGAGATTGGTCGGAAATCTGATTACACATCTCCACAGGAACTAAATATTGACAATATACAACAACTGCTGCAGGTAGGAGCAAAAACGAAAAGAGAAAAAGAACAAGCACGGTATGTGGTGAGTGTTCTGATTTACACATCTATCCAGGGATCAGTACATAACATGGTGCAGCGAAGAAGAGGACACAACGAGAGAACAGAAGAACGCCCCACCAGCGGGGAAAGGGACGGAGGGAACCCAGCAGAGCAACGCGCATAAAGAAACAGACATATCAGTCAAAAGCGATGTAAGGACCGCCTACATACCGAAGCAATTCCCGCACACAGCCCTCTCTACCACACCTCGTCCCCCCTCAATCCAGAAGAACCAAAAAAACAAACTAGTCTCCGGCAAAGCTCGCAGGAAATCCCTTAACACACACCGGAACAAAGGTTTACCAACAATTTCCCACCTACACGCTCGGCCGACCGAGACACCGAAAAGAAGCAAAAGCCACCCACCCAAAACAGCCTACAAAGACAGTCACAAATAAACGAAGAACCACACTACAAAACACAGTTAACAACTGGCTGCAGAGAGCACAGAGAGCACAAGCAGTTGAGGTCTGATTACAATCTCCCAGGTACACTACGTGACAATTTGTGTCATATCAAGCACAGAGCACAGCAGTGTGATGTCATGATAGTAACATAATCTCTACAGGGACAATACCAAATAACACTGGCTCAGAGAGCACAGAGCACAGCAATGTGATGTCTGATTACACTTCTCTCACAGGGATACTACATAACACTGGATGCAGAAGAAGCACAGAGCACAGCGCCCGGTTGGGGTCGGATTACGAAACTGTCGCCAGGCGACAGAAATACATAACAATGGCTGCATATGAGAGCCACAGAGCACAGCAGTTTGAGGAGACATTAAACATTCTACAGGGACAAGAATAACACTGGCTGACAGAGAAAGCAAAGATAGCACAGCAAGCATAGAGCTAGTCAAGAAGAGTTGGGGAATAACTGATCAAAGTATATCACCACCAGGGGAACAAAGCCACCATAATATGGCAAAACGTTTGCAGCATACTGGGGGTCAGTATTTATAATCGTTCTTCAAATTCATGTAATAGGGGAGAAGTATGTAAGTAAGATAATTACCTTACAATCAGCGAGTAAGGCTTAGATTTATTGTAGTCGATAGCACTTGTAACATGATAAGGTAGCACGAGAGACAGCAGTTGTAAGGTCTGATTAAGACAATTCTACTCAAGGGCACAAGATAGAATAACTACCTTGTGGGCAAGAGAGCACAGAGACAGCAGCTGTGATGTCTAGAAAACACATCTCTCCAGGGGCAGTAATAACACTGGACGCAGAGAGCACAGAGCACAGCAGTGTGAGATCTGATTACACATTCTCCGGGACAATGCATAACATGGCTGCAGAGAAGCATGACAGAGCACGCGGGCAAGATTGTATTATAGTATGTTATACGGGGTACATATGGAGCGGGCAGTACATTATAAGTAGTATGTCTACTATTTACATAGTCGGGCGTCCAGGGTATTGATAGTAGTTACATTAATTGTACACTAAGACGGGCCAGATATATAACTGTTATATATTGCATGTGAGCATAGGGGCAGTTGAATGCCTATACAGTACGCAGTATATGCAGTCGCTACTAAGAGGTGCAGTCATATCATCTCCGTAGGTTGTTACAATCTTAGCATCATACATTAGGGGCCTAGCATGCGATGCACATAGAAATCTAGAATCGCCTGTGTACATAGGGTATGAGCGATGGTATACGTCGTTTTATTTCGTGCACTACATATCTCCATAGGGGACGAGCAAGTACATTAATCAGCTAGGTCTGCAGTATTCGGAGCATAAGTGGACACTAGAAGGAGAGTTTAGTGACTAAAGTGGTGATGTATATTCCTGTAGCAGTATACACAGCTACCAGGACAGTACATAATAGACTTTGCCTCGAGAGAGACACAGAGCACAGCAGTCTGATGAATTCAGTGTGCGAACCGCGCCCACGGAACACATCGCTCACAGGCGGAAGCATGCTACTATAATGACTGGTTCCGTCACATGAAGAGCACAGAGAGCACAGCAGTGTGAACCCCGTGTTGATTGACACAATTCTCCAGGGACAATGCATAACACTGGAGGCAGAGAGAACAGAGCCCAGTCAGCAGTGTGATAGGATTCTCGAGTTCTACTTATCTCCCTAGGGAAAGAAAGTAGAAAATGCAGGCTGAAAGAAGAACGGGAGAACGAGGAGCCACAGCAAGTGAGGGAAGTATGATTACACATCCTCTCCAGGGATCATGAATAACACTGGCTGCAAGAGCGAGGACAGCAGTGTGCGGTATGAATTACACATCTCGCCAGGAGACATGTGAACATTAATCAACGACCACGTAGGAGTGTTTTTTCTTGCAGAGAGGCATGACGAGCGTTCAGCAGGTGAGGTCTGATTACACAGCTATCCAGGGACAATACATAACACCGGCTGCAGAGAGCCAGAGAAATCTGTTTGTCTGACGGTGGTTCCTGATTACGTAAGATTCTTCAGTCCAACGGGGCCCGTACAATAAAACTGTGCCGACAGAGAAGCACAGAACATCATGCAGTGATTGAGAGGTCCTGCATCAACCAAGTCTCTCCAGGTATAAAACGGTGAGCATATAACATGGCCTGCCGAGGAATAACAGTGAGCCCATGCAGTGGAGTCTGGATTGCATGCTAATCTCTCCCAGGGTGGGCCGATGATATACCTGGCCGCAGAGAGCACAGAGAGCACTAGCAGTGTGATGGGCTTGGTATACAGAAAATCTCTCGCAGGGCACGTATAATAACATGGCCGCAGAGAGAAAAGACACTAAGCAGTGTGAGGTATGATTACACATCTATCAGAGAAGACAATACATAACACTGGCTGCCGAGAGCAACAGCAAGAACACAGCAGATGTGTGGGTCTGATACACATCTCTGCCAGGGGCCAGTATCAAACGTACTGGATGCTAGAGAGACACATGACAGCTGTGAGGTCTGTTGCACTCTCTCAGGTGGAGTAGATAAGTCACTGAGGCGCAGAGAGCACAGCCACGACAAGACGCCCAAAGGGTGCGGAAAAGCATGAGCCAGAGCGTTGATGAAACCATCATCTCGGTCGAGGTACAAGAAAGACATAACCTGGCAGGCAGAGAGAGATGCAAAGAGAACGCAGTGTGAGGTGCTGCCTTACACATCTATCCAAGGAGGCGTATCTAACACTGCCGCAGGAGAGTCAACAGAGACACAGCAGGTGTGATGGTATATTACAGTCAATCTCTCAAGGGACAATAAGGTAGACAGGTCGGCAGGTAGGAGCAACCAGGCAGCCACAGCAATTGGTGAGAGGATGATTTACACATCTCCTCCAGGCTGGGGCAGTAGTAATTAAGTCACCAAATGGCCCCAGACGGCCGAGAGCCCAAGGCGATAGTGAGGAGTGACTGCATCTACCAAATCTCTCCAGGGGACAATACATAACAATCGGCTGCAGTAGGAGAACAGAAGCATCAGCAAGAGGGAGGTATGATTACAACATTCTCTCCAGGACAATACATAATTCACTGGCTTGAGAGGCACAGAGGCCACAGCAGTGTGAGTCTGATTACACATCTCTCATGGCGAAAAAATTCCCACGTAATACACACATGGGCTTGCAAGAGCACAGAGCCAGAAGCTGTGGGGGGGGGGCGATGGTTTGAGTTACTCACACTTATCTACAAGGGAAAATAAGCCATTAACAATGGCGAAGAGAAGCAGCAGAGGCCAGCAGCAAGTGTTGTAAGTTCAGATAAATATATACAGGGGACACACAGTAAACGCTGGCTGCAGAGAGGCAGCATCGAGAACAGCAGGTGAGGTCTGATTGAACAGTCTCTTCCAGGGATACATGCCCTAACACATGGCTGCGTTCTCACAATGACTTACTGGTCCCTTTGAATCGCTATCAGTTTGGCGAAGACATTAGACGCTGAGTCGGTCACATCCGTCAGGAACCTTGTTGTAGACAGTAATGAAGGAGTTTCTTATATTTAACCTATCACCAGTTACATGACTGCAGAGTGGGCGGAGGGCATTGATGAAATTATAGTGAGTGGCGGCCCTAGTGGCCATAGCTCGCCGCCGCACACAGGTTACTTCCAAGAGACGTGCAGAGTATGTAGTACGTTAGTGAATTACTTAGTACGCTAGAGCGTGTAGTATGTATAGTGTTAGTTAAATTTATAAACGTGATGTAAAAGTGCTATTTATTGTTATATGACATGTTACGTCCTTGGTGCATGTTACGTAGAGTGTTAAATTGTCCATTTTAGCACTAGGGCGAGCACGATGCGTTCTATCTCAGCTAGTGTACATTCTCTGCCTACATAGGGGCAGCCGTATGAGGATGTGATCCCAGTCCGGGCTACCCCACACTATCATGAGACGACAGGCTAGCAGGTTGGTGAATCACATTGAGTAGTTACGACTATTCTTAGGCATGTAGGGGAAGGGGCTCGCTAACTTGATATAGATAAGCTTAAGTATTCCTGTCAGGGTGTAACATGAACGAGGTTGCAAGATCAAAATAGACTCGTCAGCTGTATCATACATATGTACATCAGTTGTCTTGACGTCAGTCGTTATGAGTGAGTGTGGATGAGTCTGTGTGACATAGGATGGCAGTGTGTTGTATAGTAGGTATATTCAATGTCGGCGATAATGAGTAGGACAGTGAGGTCTATAATAGAAGTGATGGTATTATCCTGTACATAGAGGGGTGTCATAGTGTACTAGTAGTTAGTAGTCTGGTACTCTACATATGCGTGAGCTGATCAGCATAGTGTCAACGCCTTATCCTAAATTGACAGTAGGGTAATGGTACCTATGTATGGTGAAACTAGGGCACAGACCTGGGGGGGGAGGTACTCCATATTCAATGCGCGCGCACGTGGAATTGCCCCAATATTGCCTGGAATATGGCCTGTAGACTTAATATGACTTTCAGTTGACTCTCTGCACAAGCGTGCACCTGACCAGTTAGGTATCGTGGCAGCGCTGGCCACCACGCTCATGACTGCCTAAGATAAGCACTACTATAGACCTGTACAATAGGTGTCTCCCATGGCCTCGTAGTATAGTGATTTGTATTTACTGTAGTATACATATGTTGTAAGGGGGTGGCAGTATATAGGACTTTGTAGTCTTCTATATTTACTTATATAGAGGGCTCATGTATATACATGAGGGACGTTATAGTTGGTGTACGGCTCACCACATAGGATTGGCACGCCCTTTCACTGCTCCAAAGGTCTGTTTATCACGGTACTCATCGCTGTTGGAAGTCTTCCTAATTGATCCCAAGAGTATGAGCATCGTGAAGCGACGGGGAGGGAAGCGAACGTACAAGGACTCGCAAGTGTCAAATATTGCCGGGTCGACAGAAAGAGAGACATATCAAAGACGTGTGACGTTAAGATGATCTAGTGAAATATGCGGGGTCAGCGGATGTCATATTATAGTAGTTATAAGTCCTGTGTACATTCAGGGGGTCATTATATACGTTGCTAGGCATAGTTAATCCATGACTGCGACAGCGATGTACTGAGGAGAAGGCCGATATGTGCGCAGATCTTATTAGTGAGACTTGAAAAAAACTAATGACGTAGTTATATCCATAGTACATGAGAATGGCGGCAGTCCGCATACTGTATCATGTCCTATCATTTGATCTGGTAACATAAGCGGGTTACGAATTGAAGCTGATTTATAGTGCTTATTTAGTCTAGTAGCATAGGAGGAGGCAGTAGTTAGCAGAGTAGCATTCAGTATTAGTGTACCAATGAAAGGAAGGCCAATGAATTTATATAACCGACGCCTCAAGTGTATATTCACGTATGACATAGAGGCGGGGGTGCGCCGGAATCAGGTATGAGCATACTACTGCTATGTCTATGATCTGTGTACATAGGGTGGCAGCAAAGCAAGACAATAGAAATGTCTATAAGAATACAAAAGAGACAGCTAGTGTGTAGTATAGTACTAGTTCTCGTGCTGTACAAATAGTGATGGTATCAGAGATTTATACTTCGATAGTACTATTTGTCATTGACACATTCCTGTCTGGAAACAACGCCATTAAACGCAGACTAAACAAATCATCACCACACCCACAAGGATCATATAATACCCACTTGTGTGTCCAAGGGGCCCTTAGGTTGAGCAACCCCCAGGTACGCTGCTTAGTACATCGTGCTATAAGGCGAAATCTCCAAGCTCCCCAAGAAATTTAGAGTAAAAATATACAGCAAATAGTACTAAAGGTGGCATTCTGGGGCACTAGGCTGCTAGATGCGTCCCCAAGCACAACAAGTGATCACAGCAAATGATAGCTTTAAAGGCAAGAGAACGCTATGTGTCCACGCATTTAGTTGGGGCAATAGTTGACCTGCGTACAACGACTCGAGCTCAGTGCAGGACTTAGCTCTGAGATGACTGCACAACGTAAATATGACACTAGTAGCATAGGTGGCCAGAGTGTGGTATTATACCGCTATGGCTATACTATGCTGCCGAATATACTAGGTGAGTGGCACAACTGGCTTGGTCCTCATCGTCGGTCGCAGCAATCTAGCTTCCTCTTCTTGCATTGATTCAGCTAGGGGAGCCTTCATGTGGAGGTACACGTCCTAGAGTTGATCTATTGTAACATATGGTCTAATAGCAGCTTGTTAATGGGTGATCAGGACTACATATACTTGGAAGTTTGTACGTCGGGCTTACCTGCCTTCATCACTCCACACAAAGGACATAGGCAGGTGATTAGATTCGTGAGCTTCATAATTCTGTGTACGACAGGCCGCAATATGTGGCGCTATATAAAGAAATATAATAATTATTTATTATTAGTGCAGTCAGTGCAGCAAGGATCGCTGTGTGGCATTTGCAATAAATAAGTTAGATTTGTGTTGCCGTTTTGGGGTGAGACATACGAGACGTGTGCCATCACGGCCCTCTCTATACCAGGATCTATGTTATTATTTTTATGTACATCAATTGTGTTAGTGCTCCTGTACTATACTTAGTGACCGCTATATGTTGTCCATGTCTCGTTTATCATAATTATCATCGTTGAGGGGCAGCTACCATTACCGTATATCTTTCCACCACACATAGCGATCGCGAGCCGAGATCTAGGTGTATAGCAATAGTATATATTCCCAGTAGACTATGTAGTGGGGCTTAGGCTTTAGCAACAGTAGTGCATAATCATCCATTACAATAGGTCTTACTTGTCTATCACACGGGAGTTGTGGTTGGATTATTTACCGTGCTATTTCACCATTAGGTGACCAGCAACTCCCTATTCGAGTATCCGGTCCCCATAGCGAGGCACGCCTCTTATTTGTCGTCTTCCCTTCATCTTAATTTAAGGATGTAGCAGCACAACAGTAGGTTACATTAGATCAGCTACATAGGAGCTTTCAGCATTCTATTATCCATGTTTTGCCTGAGCTTGATGGATGCGCTCTTCGGACTTAAGCATCAATGGGGTCATTTATCCAGTTTTGTGTTTTCCCTTCACTTTCAGTTGTACTATTGTGACTCCACCCAGCAGTATCATGCTGCATGTAAACGATCGTACATAGTATCTTGTGTCCCGTATTTTATCGTCGCTTTCAGCGTTCTCTTCTTAGGGATCTTTAGTATTAACATATGTTATTGCAAGTTCGCGCTCTTTCACATCATTTTCCAATATACAATGGACCCCATGCTTCTGGTTGGAAGCTGTCTGCGAAATGCTGTCAATACCAAAGGACTAAATGTGTCACACCCAATATTTAGAGACAGACTCGTATCCGCTTCTTAATGTCATGTAGGTCGTCCTGATTTTTTTCTTAATACGAGATGTACTATACATGGTTCACTTCCTTCATCCTGACTAGATCGCAGACGTACTCCCCACTCTCCACAGATATATATGATGCAGAAAGATTCAGGTCTTTAGATAGGTCTCATCACAGGGAATATTCCTTCCAACCATTCAGGAAATCAAAAACAAGAGTTAAAATAATTGCAATGGGGGGGGGGGTCGCGTTGTGTCTCGTAGTCGGTGACAGAGACGCGCACAGTCGACAGGTACTGCTTGTGAGTTTGGATGGAAATATCGTGTAGATAGTGGAACGTAACGAAATGCTACAAAAGTGAAAACGAAAGCGAGAAACCGAGCGGGTAATTTCTGGGTCCGGGAATGAGAAGTTCTTGCGCTGATGAAGATGCCCTGAAAAAGACACCACGAAAAAGGACAGTAAAAACAGCGAGACCCAACATGGGGAAGTTTGTCATAGACCGAGCGATGGCTGGCCATGCTCGGCTATTGGGGCGGGCTACGAGCGCCCCCCCCCCCTCGCACCCCCCCCCCCCCCCCCAACCCCGGCCATTACCGGTGGAAAGGAATAGACTATCAAAAAATGGAAATGTCCTTCACAGCCCCCATGCGAGAGACCGGATATGATACATCAAGATGGGCAAGGACTCTACATATCACCGCTGCTCAAAGTATGTTTGGACAGATCTGGCACGAACGAACTGGCTCCGCGCGAAAGCAATCTACTCAACGTAAATGCTTACCAGTGTATTAGAAGCGGGGTGCAAGAGTGACGTTATGGGAATGTTTCCCGTGTCAAGAGTCTTGCTTTGGGGCGGTGTTCCATGGACAGACAGTATTTGGACGTTGTACACTCTACACTTTTGGATGCGATGCGGTCTGTATGTTGGAATATTTCTCAGGCATCCCCATACTCTATTAAGTCTTATCGCTGTCTTTCCGCGTGCCCCTTCGCGCGACCCCCTGGGAAACGTTCCCTTGCATACTGATTGATTTCAATCCTCCATATGTTTCTTTCCGGTGCTTAACTTGCTCACGTATTTTCCTTGGGCTCCCCCCCGCTGCTGTGCAGTTGGGGGGACGGCGACTAGATCTGCTTTGCTAACAGTAGCAGACCACTCACGGGAGTCCACAGACACCGGAAATAAGCGGACACGCGTGTTGCCCAGGACCAGACAGTAAGTTCCAGATGTGCTATATTGATGGCCATGTCCTGGTATTATTGCAGCTTCCGCCAGCACCGAGGGGAGCAAGGGGAGCATCCAGAAAAGCAGAGATGGGGATCCTGGGGAGGGAACCCAATAATATAGCCCCCTATATAGCACCAGGGTGGAAAAATATGTACAGTTAAGATAAATGAATTTACATCGGAAGACTTCCTGTACCGCCTATGTACAGATCATAACACTACCATAAATACTGACCTCACCCCGTATTGGCAGCAGAATATAACTCCTATAATACTGCACCCTAGATCGTACAGGAATATATATATACGTATCTATACTTGCCCACTACTACAGGAATATATAGAGCTACTATAATACGGTCACTATGGATATAGAGAAATATAAATACATAAATCTGCCAATATGGACAGGGAATTCTTAACTACTATAATAAGGACGCCAGTACAGGAATACTAATACTATAAACGGCCCCCTATGTACGGAATATAGAATATACTATAATACTGCCCCACTATGTAACAAGACATAAAAAATCTAGCCTATACAACTGACCCCCTAATAGGAACAAGAGGAAAATATAATACTATAATAACTGCACCCTAGTACAAAGAATAAGAAGATACATTACTATAATACTGACCCCATCAGTAAGGAACCTATATCCTAACTTACTATAATACTGCCCCTCAAGAACAAGAACTTAAAGCTACTATAATACCTGCCCCTAATTGTAACGAAGACCAAAACTACTATAATATGCCCACCCCTAGTGACAAGAATATAGTGAATACTATTAAAAGTTGCACCCACACCTAGGTGCAGGAATATAAATAATATAAGAGTGCCTCATCTTCAATGTACTAAAGAAGGATAACTAATATTAATATCGGCCCGCCATTGTACAAGAAGTATCTACTATAATACTGCCCTCTAGTAAAGGAATATAAGACAACATAATACTGCCCCTATGCATCCCAAGAATATATAATACTAGAATACAGCCCCCTAATGTAACAGGAAAAAACTTACTCATAATACTGACCACTTGTACAAAGAAATATAACACTATATAACTGCCCCCCTATAGATGAAACAAGAACTGATAAACTACTATATACTGCACCCTTAAGTAAAAGAATATAACCATATAATACTGCCCCCTATCTGCTACAGGAATATCAGACATGACTATAAGTACTGCGCCATCTGTAAAAAAGCAATATAAACTTACTATAATAGGCCCTCCTAGGACAAGACTATAAAATATAATATTGTGCCCACTATGTACAAGATAGAAATACTATAATAATGACCACCTATGTAAAAGGAATAAAAATATATATACTGCCTCATATGTAAAAGGAATACAATACTAGTAATAATGCCCGCTATGTACAAGAAAATAACTGACTTATAATACAGCCCTCTAGCATCAGGAATAAACCATACTATAATACTGGCCCCCTATGTACAATGGAAGATAACTTACTATAATACCTAGCCACCACCTATGTGTACTAGGAATACAAACAACTAATAATACTGCACCCCTATGTTACAAAGAAATAACTACTATAATACTCTGACCCTAATGCTTACACCGACTATAAAACTACTAATATTGCCCCCTATGTACAAGAAATATAACAACTATAAACTGCCCACCTAGTGTACAGGGAATATAACACATAATACTGCCGCTACTGCACAGGAATCTAACTACTATAATACGCACCTTGTACAATGAATATCAATACTATAAATTTGCTATCTTGTACAGGGATAATATACACTAACTATAATATGCCCCCTAGTTACAAAGAATAAACGACTATATACATACAGGCCCCTTGTACAAGAATATACTAGCGGAATATACTTGACCCCCCAATGTAGAAGTAATAAACTACATATAAATGCCCTTATGGCTTAAAACAGGAATATAGATACTATAATACTGCCTCTATGTACAAGAATATAACTACATAATACTGCCCACATAAATATGTATAAGAGAATATCAACTAAGATAATGTACTGCCCCCTATTGTTACAGGAATATAAAAATACTCAATAATACTGCCTCTATAGGTACAAGAAATACCACTCAACTATAATACGCCCCCTGTCACAGGAACATTTATAACTATACTAACACGGCCCCCTAGGTGCAGGGAAGTGGTATACCCTACCTATAATACTGCCCCCATGTCTACAAGAGTATGAACTACTTATAAAATGTAATTGCCCGTGACTATGTACCGAGAAAATAACTATTATAATATGCCCCCATGTACAGGAATATAAAACTATTATATATATTGCCCTCTATCGTACACGAATGTTAACTAATATTTAAGTGACTGAACCACCTATATGTAGCAGGAACTCTAAGAGTACTATATTAATACTGCCCTATGGACTTGTTACAGAATATAATACTATAATATGCCCCTCCATAGCTTACAGGATAATACATTACTATTATAGTACGAACACCCCCCACCCATATGTACAGTAATAAAAAGAACTTATAAGACTGCCCCGCTATACATACAGGAATATAACTCATTAATAAATTGAATGCCCACCTATATGATAACAAGCAAATAACATTAACGTAATAGGCTGTGTTATATACTAGCACCTTAATGTTTATCAAAGGCAAAGTAAAAGATACGAATAATGCCAATATGTACAAGGACCCCCCCCCTTTGCACCTAGCTGAAGGAAAAGACCGGATAAAGATTAATAATAAGGCCAATATGTGTACCAGGAAAGAGAAAACTACCTATCCCATATATGAAACTATGTATAAGTAATATAAATAATGTCTAAATCATATACATATTCAGACCCCACTTAGTTATCATTGTGCAATATAAATATATAATACTGCCCCTAGGTACAAGATATTAACTACTTGAGTAATAGGCACGACTATGTAACAGGACACTATAAAGCTAGTACTTTACGTAATACTGACCCGCCCTCATCGCTTAAGGACATAGAGCTACTATAATATCCAGCCCCCTATGTACAGGAAGTATGTAACGTACTATAATCCTGCCCATATGGCTCGAACAAGAATATAAAAACTACTATAATGACTATACATATAGGGCACCGCTGCTCTCAAATGATGCTATAGGCTGTCTTACTCAGTGATGGCAACGCTGGCTCGTTCTAGTGTGGATAGGCTGTGGTTGTGTTTCTCAGGATTGGCACCGTGCTCTTAGTGACGGATATAGGATGTATTCTCGTGACTCGGCAACTCTGCTCTTTACGTGATGATAAATGATGCTGATTCTATGTGATGGCACGTGCCTCTAGTGATGGATAGGCTTGTATATTCTCAGTGATGGCAACGTGATCTCTAGTGATTGGATAGGCTCATTCTCGTGATGGTACCGATTGCTCTCTAGTGCGGATAGGCTGTATCTAAGTGTTGTCACCGCGGCCTATCTAGATTATGATAGGCTGTATTATCAGTGATTTGGCACAACGAGGTCTCTATGTGATGGAATGAGGGGAGTGTATATTCATTCCAGAGTGATGAAACGCTGCTCTATAGAGAGATCATGGACTAGGGCTCGCCAGTAAAATTCATCAATGATGGCATCGCTGTGGACTCTGAGTGATGGAGAGGCTGTATTATCAGTGCCTGATGGGGCGGGGGGGGGGCAACCGTTGTCTCTTCCTGATGGAGAGGGCTGTATTCTCAGTGATTGGCACCCTGCCTCTATAAGTGATGGTATGCGCCGTATTCTCAGTGATGGGCCCACGTGCTCTTAGGGAGAGTAGGCTGTATCCCCAGTGGATAGCCCACCGCTGCCTCTAGTGAGGATGGCTGTATTCTCAGTGATGGGTACGTTTCTCCTCTGTGATGGATAGGCTGTCTTCTCAGTGAGGGCACAATGCTCTCTAGTGTGGATAGGGCTGTATTCTCAGTAATGGCAATGCTGATTCTTCTAGTGATGGATAGGCTGTATTTCAGTGATGGCACCGGCTGTCTCTAGTTTGATGGAAGGGCCTGATTCTAGACAGAGACTGTGAAGGTGCGTGAAGACTCACAGTCAGCGGACGCCCTGACTCTCTAGAGAGGGTGGGATATGGATGCACGTAAGTTTGATCAGTGAATTGTCGATTAGGCCACCGTGCTCTTAGTTGATGGATAAGGCTGTATTCTCAGTGATGGCACAAACGCTGCTATATACAAAGTGAGAGAATAGGCCTGTATTTACGTGATGGCGACTGTCTGATTCTCTAGTGATGGCATGTGGCTTTGTAATCTCAGTGGGCCCCGCTGCTACTCTTAGTGATGGCGGCTTATTCCATGATGGCACCGCTGCATCTGCTAGGTGATGGTATATCGGCCTGTATCTCAGTGATGTCAAACGCTCCGCTCTCTAGTGAGGATAGGATGTATTCTCAGTGCGGCCACCGCTGCTCTCGAGCGAGATGGATAGGCTGTATTGCTCAGTATGTGCCTGTGGCCCCCGCTTGATCTCTAGTGATGGAATCGGACGTTATTATCAGTGATTGTCCACCGCCGACTCTCTAAGGGATGAGATACGGATTTAGTCGCCAGTGATGAATGGCCCCCGCTGAATCTTAACGCGATGGATAGGCTGTATTCTCAGTGATGGCAACCTGCTGCCTCTCTGTGATAAACGGCTGTATTCTCAGTGATGCCCCTCGCGCCTGCATCTAGTAGTGATGGATAGGCTATCTCAGTGATGGCACCGATGCTCTCTTGTGCATGGATTAGGGCTGTATTTTTCCTCTGTAGTGAGTTACACACGATGCTAGTATTGATGCGACCTGGATAGGCACTGTATATCCAGTGCACGGCCACCGCCTGCTCTCTAGTGATGGATAGCTTGTCTTCTCAGTGATGGCCCGCTGTCTATAGTGAGGGATAGGGCTGTACCCTCTCCAGTGACTCTAACGGCAACCGCCATCCTGCTCTCTAGAGATGGATAGGCTTTTGATTAGCAGGGCATGGCACGCGCTCTCTAGTGCCTGTATAGGCTGTAGTCTCAGTGAGGCACAGCTATGCTCTCAGAGATAGGATAGGCTGTTATTTATCAGTGATGAGTGATTGGCTGTTTGCCAGCCAGCTTTGTTTGCAGTGAGCTTGCAGATTTTTGATGGCCGCGTGATAACTTTAAGAAAAAGCATTATTCAGCAAAGCCGAGGGTAGAGCGCGTGGCAGAGAGTGTGCATTGATATCCAAGGGGGTGCTAGGTGAGCATAAAGTCGGACAGCTTAGGTTTACGGGATAGGAGTACGGTTTGGAATTGCTTGCAAGGGACCCAAAATAGATAGTGCATTACATTTTTATTCCGATTTCATTGTGTGTTTTATTGCAAACCAGTAGATCTAAAGGTATTCTACTTGCAAATCTGATATTGTGTGGGGGGGTCTCGACAGCCACGGCTCGGTGTAGAGGGAGGCAGGCATTCCTTGCTATCTACCAGACAAGTTTATAGTCACAGGTGCTGCCTAATGGAATAGTGGGCGGCGTTGGCGAATCAAGTTATGGCAGCCCTTTATATACTTCTGTGGTCCAGATTTGGTTTTGGTGGTGTGAAGCATAGTGATCTTGTGCAATGTGAGTCTGCAGATTATGTGTGCTGGTGGCCCGATATAAACTTTAAAGAAAAAAGCATTTAGTGCCAAGGGAGCGCAGTGTCATGAGCTTGGCAGCGAGGGTTGTGGACGGATCCACAAGGTCATGTTGTGCATGTGTCATACAGTTGACGTACTAGTGTGTATTAGGGACGCCTTAGTATAAGTTGAGGGCTCCTTCTTAGACACGGTAAGTTCACTTGTGGTAGTTGTGGTGCTAACTGGACTGATAAAATATCTTTCGGTGCATACTACTCTATATTGTATACCATTAGAATAAGGGAATCATAGAAGAAGTGGATTACTGTTCTACCTGGTCTCCTGTGTAAACTCTAACTTATTGACAGTACAATGTATGTTTCATTGAACAGCCGTTTCGAGGGGAAAAATACATGTATGCTGATTTTTGGGGTGAATTGAATGTTGTGAAAATTGCTCATCTGGGAGAAGAAGACCCGATGCCGGAGATACTTAAATGGCAGTTTACAGAAGGCTAGCGGGGCAAGATGATAAGAATATGGAAACGAAGTTTGCTGCTCCTGGAGGTGCAGCTCTGGAGTATAATACGGGATGTAACTCAGGATCAGTACAGAATAAGTAGTGTCATGTATATACACAGTGACTGCACCAGCAGCAGAATAATGAGTGCAGCTCTGGAGTATAATATGGGATGTAACTCAGGATCAGTACAGGATAAGTAATGTCATGTATGTACACAGTTGTGGTGGCGGGAAACTTGCCCCACCGCAGTCAGAATAGTGAGTGCAGCGTATCCAACATGTCCGATAGTATCTGGTAAGCTATGTATCCAATCCTACCCTGTGTGATACAGTCTGCTGAACTTGGTATGAAATCCTTTCATGTGTGATACCATCTGCTAAGCTGTGTATCTAATCACATGTCATACTTGCTCCCAATCTGAAGTGTATTTCTATCCTTCATATGTTTAACATTGTCTATTTTCTTTATTTAGTCACTAACTTTGAACATTTACTTCCAACCCAGCTTTCCCAGAGCCCTGAAGTGCAAGTCTGCATAGGGAATCAGCAGGATTTGCCTCATTGTACCTCAGAAATTGGGACAACTCCTGTAGGAGCTACAGTCTGGACAATGTTGGTTGTCACTTACCTTTCCGTATGTATAACTAAACTTGCCCCTAAATGTGACCCCTCCTGTCCCTCCACACCCCCTGGATGTCATCTCACTGTTACTTTTTAACTTTCTTTCTGTAAACTTTTAACATAATATTCTTCTATTTTCCTCTCAATGGAGAAATATAGTCCTGCCCAAACCTTGCCTGAGCCCATGGGCGCCCCTGAGCCACATGGCACGAGACCGCAGATGAGACATTCAACATCTCACTGCCAATCCTGGAAGTAAACGTGCCCCCGGTCGTCCATACCGCTCTGCCATTGTGGTGCGCCCGGCCCTTTAAGAAGCTGAGTATTGGGATCCCTCTTGTAATCTCCTCTTGTAATTGCAGTTCTATTTCATTAAGTGCCTCCTTAGTTTTGGGGCTTCAGAGCTGCGCTCTCCCAGGCCGGGGAAACCTGTTTGTTGCACCTGTAGGACACTTGTGTTCTGTGAGAGATGCGGAGGCTGGAAGGAGAATTCCTCGCTGCTTGATATCAAAGAGAATCTGATACTACGGAGAAAAGCGGCGAATCCGGAAAACATTGTGATCGCCATAAATCATTCAGAGGCGCCATAACCTGCCGTTTTATGACGTCCCCAGCCAATCCGCTAATGAAGTTGTGAAGAAACGTATCAATAAAAGAAATTTACGGAGTGGGATTTCTGAAAATGACTTGAATGATGGGAGTTGTAGTGGCTGCCAGTAGGATATTGTAGGGACATAGTGACCCTGGCGGGTGATAGACGGCTCCATAGGGGGATATTTATGTGTAGCCCTGGGGGCTCATTGCACTTCTTTCCTGCTGCTCTATAGTAACCCACAGTAATGAAGGTATTTACCGACCTCCATCGATTTTCCGAACTTTCACACCAACTGTAAAAGCTTCCCAAAATGGACTCCAGTCTCTTATAGTGCCCCCTGCTGGAGTCAATTGTAATGATGAAGCCTGCGCCAGCTCAAAGGGCATCAGGACTGGCATTAAAACCCCATTACATGCCCCTCATCCGGCTCTTCCCCTCGGTGTCTACAGTAGTTTCTACATTGTAGCAGTTTCTTCTCTCTCTTGTGACATTTAATTGATTTAGTAAATGATTGGACACAATTCTGTCTCATCGGTTCACATTGAATGATAGCAGGACTTCCCCTTTAAATAACTTATACTTGTTGTACCCGGGGATGTCTGATGTCTTTATGTCGGTGATGAATAGAGTTGGGTGTGGGGGGCTCATTGCACTTCTTTCCTGCTGCTCTATAGTAACCCACAGTAATGAAGGTATTTACCGACCTCCATCGATTTTCCGAACTTTCACACCAACTGTAAAAGCTTCCCAAAATTGACTCCAGTCTCTTATAGTGCCCCCTGCTGGAGTCAATTGTAATGATGAAGCCTGCGCCAGCACAAAGGGCATCAGGACTGGCATGAAAACCCCATTACACGCCCCTCATCCGGCTCTTCCCCTCGGTGTCTACAGTAGTTTCTACATTGTAGCAGTTTCTTCTCTGTCTTGTGACATTTAATTGATTTAGTAAATGATTGGACACAATTCTGTCTCATCGGTTCACATTGAATGATAGCAGGACTTCCCCTTTAAATAACTTATACTTGTTGTACCCGGGGATGTCTGATGTCTTTATGTCGGTGATGAATAGAGTTGGGTGTGAGCTCAAACCTTATGATGGCAGCGCCCAACTAGATGCAAAATATAAAAGACACTCATAGAAATAATAATAAATCTCCACCGAGACGGAAAAATATAAAGGAACTGTCCACTGGGGCGACCCCGCCGTACAGAGGCTGGATACAAGCGTCTCCTCCAGCCAGGGAAGGGTCCTCATACTATTCACTACCATGTAACAATACAGCCAGGGGCGGACGTTGGAGAACAGTGTGATGTTTGTGGGATCTGTATACTTATTAAACCATTGTTGCATGGTCCGTATGATTCTCCCTCTTCAAGTCTGTGTTGTTTTTCATTTGTTGTTGTAGGTCTGTATCCATATTAACAGTTGTTCCAATCATTTTGGGGGGAATGTGCACAGTTTTTATTATTTTTCATTGTATTGTACTTTTATTTATTCAATCTTCAATGGTCTGTAACGTGTTAAACAGTCGCAACAAAAATAGGTTGTGGGTAAGTTTCTCTGACTGGGTCCTCATTAGAGATGAGCGAACATGCTCGTCCGAGCTTGATGCTCGGTCGAGCATTAGGGTACTCGAAACTGCTCGTTACTCGGACGAATTAGGCTGTATTCTCAGTGATGGCCACTGCTGCCTCTCTAGTGATGGATAGGCGTATCTCCAGTGATGACACGCTGCTCTCTAGTGGGAATAGGCTGTATTCTCAGTGATGGCAACGCTGCTCTCTAGTGATGGATAGGCTGTGTATTCTCAGTGATGGCACCGCTGTTCTCTAGTGAGGAATAGGCTGTATCTCTCAGTGATGACAACGCTGCTCTCTAGTGATGGATCTGGCTGTATTATCTCGTGATGGCACCGCTGCTCTCTAGTGATGGATAGGCTGTATTTCAGTGATGCACCGCTGCTCTCTAGTGATGGATAGGCTGTATTCTCAGTGTTGTCACACCGCGCTCTCTAGTGATGGATAGGCTGTATTCTCAGTGATGGCACCGCTGCTCTCTAGTGATGGATAGGCGTATTCTCAGTGATGGCACGCTGCTCTCTAGTGAGAATAGGTTGATTCTCGTGATGGCACCGCTGCTCTCTAGTGATGATAGGCTGTATTCTCCGTGATGTCACCGCTGCTCTCTAGTGATGGATGGCTGTATTCTCAGGTGATGGCAATGGCTGCTCTCTAGTGATGGATAGGATGATTATCCAGTGATGACACCGCTGCTTCTAGTAGAGGAATAGGCTGTATTCTCAGTGATGGCACCGCTGCTCTTAGTGATGGATAGGCTGTATTCTCAGTGATGTCAACGCTGCTATCTAGTGATGGATAGGCTGTATTCTCAGTTGATGGCACACTGCTCCTCTCTAGTGATGGATAGGCGTTGTATTCTCAGTGATGACACCGCTGCTCCTAGTGAGGAATAGGCTGTATTCTCAGTGATGGCACGCTGCTCTCTAGTGATGGATAGGCTGTATCTCAGTGTGGCACACGCGTTCTCTAGTGAGGAATAGGCTGTATCTCAGTGATGACACCGCTGCTCCTAGTGGGATAGGCTGTATTCTCAGTGATGCACCGGCTCTCTAGTGAGGGATAGGCTGTATTCTCAGTGATGTCACCGGCTCTTAGTGAGGATAGGCTGTATTATCTCAGTGATGTCACCGCTGCTCTCTAGTGATGGATAGGCTGTTGTATTCTCAGTGATGTCAACGCTGTCTCTAGGATGGATAGGCTGTATTCTCGTGATGCACCGCTGCTCTCTAGTGATGAATAGGCTGTATTCTCAGTGATGGCACCGCTGCTCCTAGTGAGATAGGCTGTATTTCAGTGATGTCACCGCTGCTATCTCGTGATGGATAGGCTGTATCTCAGTGAGTCACCGCTATCTCGTGCGATGGCTGTATTCTCAGTGAGTCACCGTGCTCTCTAGTGATGGATAGGCTGTATTCTCAGTGATGGCACTGCTGCTCTCTAGTGATGGATAGGCGTATTCTCAGTGATGGCACCGTGCTCTCTAGTGATGGATAGGCTTATTCTCAGTGATGTCACCGCTGCTCTCTAGTGATGGATAGGCTGTATTCTCAGTGATGGCACTGGCTCTTAGTGATGGATAGGCTGTATTCCAGTGATGACACCGCTGCTCTCTAGTGAGGAAAGGCTGTATTCTCAGTGATGGCACCGCTCTTAGGATGGTAGGCGTATCTCAGTGATGGCACCGTGTCTCTAGTGAGGATAGGCTGTTATCTCCGTGATGACACGCTGCTCTTAGTGATGGATAGGCTGTATCTCAGGATGGCACCGCTGCTTCTAGTGATGGATAGGCTGTATTCTCAGTGATGTCACCGTGCTCTAGTGATGGAAGGCTGTATCTCGTGATGTCACCGACTGCTCTCTAGTGATGGATAGGCTGTATTTCAGTGATGCACCGCTGCTCTCTAGTGAGGATAGGCTGATTCTCAGTGATGGCACGCGCTGCTCTCTAGTGATGAATAGGCTGTATTCTCCGTGATGGCACCGCTGCTCTCTAGTGATGGATAGGCTGTATTCTCAGTGATGTCACCGCGTGCTCTCTAGTGATGGATAGGCTGTATTCTCAGTGATGGCACTGCTGCTCTCTAGTGATGGATAGGCTGTATTCTCGTGATGACACCGCTGCTTCTAGTGAGGAATAGGATGATTCTCAGTGATGGCACCGCCTTAGTGTGGATAGGCTGTATTCTCAGTGATGGCACTGCTGCTCTCTAGTGATGGATAGGCTGTATTCTCAGTGATGACAACCGTGCTCTCTAGTGAGGAATAGGCTGTATTCTCAGTGATGGCACGCTGCTCTCTAGTGATGGATAGGCTGTATTCTCAGTGATGGCACCGCTGTTCTCTAGTGAGGAATAGGCTGTACTATCAGTGACTGAACGATGCTCTCTCTAGTGATGGATAGGCTGTATTCTCAGTGATGGCACGCTGCTCTCTAGTGATGGATAGGCTGTATTCTCAGTGATGTCACCGGCTCTTAGTGATGGATAGGGTATTTCTCAGTGATGTCCCCGCTGCTCTTAGTGATGGATAGGCTGTATTCTCAGTGATGGCACCGCTGCCTTCTAGTGATGGATAGGCTGTATTCTCAGTGATGGCACGCTGCTCTCTAGTGATGATAGCTTGTATTTCAGTGATGGCAACCGCTGCTCTTGTGATGGATAGGCTGTATTCTCGTGATTGTACCGCTGCTCTCTCGTGATGGAGGCTGTATCTCAGTGATATCACCGCTGCATCTATAGTGATGAATACGGCTGTATTCTCAGTGATGTCACCGCTGCTCTCTAGTGGATGGATAGGCTGTATTCTCAGTGATGGCACCGCTGCTCTCTAGCGATGAATAGGCTGTATTCTCAGTGATAGCGCCCGCTTTCTCTCTAGTGATGGATAGGCTGCATTCTCAGTGATGGCACCGCTGCTCTCTAGGGATGGATAGGCTGTATTCTCAGTGATGGCAACGCTGCTCTCTAGTGATGGATAGGCTGTATTCTCAGTGATGGACACCGTGCTTCTAGTGATGTATAGGCTGTATTCTCACTGATGGGACCGCTGCCTTAGTGATGGATAGGCTGTATTCTCACTGATGTCCACTGCTTCTAGTGATGGATAGGCTGTATTCTCAGTGATGGCACGCTGCTCTCTAAGGAGGATAGGCTGTATGTCAGTGATGGCACCGCTGCTCTTAGTGATGGATAGCTGTATCTCAGTGATGGCACCGCTTGCTCTCTAGTGATGGATAGGCTGTATTCTCAGTGATGGCACGCTGCTCTCTACGTGATGGATAGGCTGTATCTCAGTGATGGCACCGTGCTTGGAGGGATTAGGCGTCTGTTTCTCTGATGGCACCGTGGCTCTCTAGTGAGGGATAGGCTGTATTCAGTATGGCACCGATGCTCATTAGTGAGGATAGCTGTATTCTCGTGATGGCACCGCGCTCTCTAGTGATGGATAGGCTGTATCTCAGTGATGGCACCGCTGCTCCTAGTGATGGATAGGCTGTATTCTCAGTGATGACACCGCTGCTCTCTAGTGATGGATAGGCTGTATCCCCGTGATGGCACCTTTGCCTCTCTAAGATGGATAGGCTGTATTCTCAGTGATGGCACGCTGCTCTTCAGGGATGGATAGGCTGTATTCTCAGTGATGCCACAGCTGCTCTCTAGTGATGGTGAGGGCTGTATTCTGAGTGATGCCACCGCTGCTCTCTAGTGATGGATAAGGCTTGTATTCTCAGTGATGGCACCGCTGCTTCTAGTGATGGATAGGCTGTATCCAGTGATATCACCGCTGCTCTCTAGTGAGGATAGGCTGTTTCTCAATGATGGCACCGCTGCTCTCTAGTGATGGATAGGCGTATTCTCAGTGATGGACACCGCTGATCTCAGTGATGGATAGGCTGTATTCTCAGGGATGGAGCCGCTGCTCTCTATGATGAATAGCTGATTATCTACGTGATGTCACCGCTAGCTCTCAGGATGGATAGGCTGTATTCTCAGTGATGTTCTGCTGCTCTCTAGTGATGAATAGGCTGTATCTCAGTGATGGCACGCTGCTCTCTAGTGATGGATAGGCTGTATCTCAGTGATGGCACCGTGCTCTCTAGTGATGAATAGGTGTCTGTGTTCAGTGATGTCACCGTGCTCTCTAGTGATGGATAGCGTATTCTCAGTGATGGCACCGCTGCTCTCTAGTGAGGATAGGCTGTATTCTCAGTGATGTTACTGCTGTTCTAGTGATGAATAGGCTGTTTCCTCATAGTGATGGACCGCTGCGCTCTAGTGTGGAGGAAGGCTGTATCTCAGTGATGGCACCGCTGTGCTCTCTAGTGATGAAAGGTTGTGTTCTCGTGATGTACCGCTGCTCTCTAGTGATGGATAGGCTGTATTTCAGTGTGTTTACTGCTTGCTCTTGATGAATAGGCTGTATTCTCACTGATGGCACCGCTGCTCTCTAGTGATGGATAGGCTGTATTCTCAGTGATGTTACTGCTGCTCTCTAGTGATGAATAGGCTGTATCCTCAGTGATGTCTCTGGTGCTCTCTAGTGATGGATATAAGAGTTTGATTAGTAATTAGTAGACATTGTCCTGTTCTGAATAATCGTCAGCATCAATCACACTGGAGAACATCATTTAGGATAAGTACCTTCCGCATCCTATTATTACAGTTGAGTTCATGCTGCTACTAAATCTAATCCCCGGGTGCAGGCTGACCTCTCTCCGGCAGGGATAAAGGGGTTAATCTCCTCTGAATAATGACCCCACTATTAGAGCCCGCAGTGAAGGAGCAATAAGCTGCAGCAGGTCTCACAGACAGATCACTGCCGGCTCTGAGGCTGGGACTCCCTCTGATTTATTAACAAAATCCTAATATATTCAGGAAAGACGGATGAGACTTATGGATCATTAAAGTCTGTCCAGGATCCACGCTGGGGTGATGATGAAATATTAAACACACTCGGCAGTGACCCGTGGTCTGTGAAGTCTGGAGCTGCGGATATCAGGCGTGGAGTGGAGAAATAGAAGATTCCTGCCATTATCCGGAGTCGGAATGCAGAACAGTAAAATAATAATCTCCTTGACCTGAGCCGCGTTTCTTCTCCATTGACGTTATCATTCCCGGGAAATCGACCACAGATAGCGGCTCCATTAGTATTTACCCAGAGTCTAATATCTTATATAGGACCGAGCATAGCCGCTGCCTCATCCGGGATGATGAAGTGAAGGAGAAAGTGGTTATGATAGACAAGACAATTAACCCTCACCTCGGCATCACCCGCAATCTAAAGGATCCAAGATAACCTATTTTATCTCTCATGTTTCAGGTGATGCTCATTATGCTGATTTACGCTCAATGTGTTTCTTCTAGACAAAGTTTATGGTTGTGTTTCGTCGTGAAATTGCAGCAAATCCAAAGTATGTGAAGAAAGCCCTGAGGAAGGTACAATGTCATAGAGTAAGTTTACAATTTATCACCATTTATACTAATGTTTTACTCCAGAGCTGCACTCACTCTTTGTGCGTGCAGTCACTGGCCCAATCTTATCAAGAACCAGTTCAGTCCGTACTGGGCGTGCGTTACCTGTGGAGTGTGCAGGGGGCAGCAGATAGCAAAACTTGTTCTTCTTACTTGGTGCCCCTGCACTGCTCCGGAAGTGTCACCCTTTTTTTTTTGGTGCAATTTGTTCATGCTGCAGAATTGGGGGCAGACAGATGAGACAAACTCCGATAAGAAGTAACAGCCCCTATAGGTGAAAATTTTTCTAACGTTGGACAAAGAGCAGCTGTGACACAAAACTGCGCAGACACTTTAAACCCCTTCCCGAGCGAGCCGTACTAGTACGGGCGCGCCGGGTCCGGTGCAGGAGAGGGCCGCGGGCCGAACCCTCTCCATAGCAGTAAGTCTTTGCTGCATATTGCTGCCGGCGGCTTCAAAGAGATGGCGCCGCATGGGCGCCGCCAATCTTGTCGTGGATCGCTGCTCCCCGATGACGTCACGGGGAGCGGCGATCCGTCGCCATGTAACCTTCGTTTTAACCCATGCTTACAAGGTGCTAATTGCACATTGTAATGCATGGGGAGTTAAATCCACATATATGCCATACTGTAGGATGGCAGTATAATATGATAGGATCGATCAGACTACCTAGGGTTAGAGTACCCTAGGGAGGTCTGAAAAAGTAAAGTAAAAATAAAAAAAGTTTAAAAAAAAAAATATAATAAAAAAAAAACCTAACAAATTCAAATCACCCCCTTCCCTAGAACTGATATAAAAAATAAATAAAAAGTTAAAAATAATAAAACATTAGGTATCGCCGCGTCGAAAGCCCGATCTATCAAAATATGATAATGTTTTCACTATGTTTAACCCCGGTAACGGAAAATAGCGTCCAAGTCGAAAAGGCATTTTTTTGCTATTTTGAAAAATATAAAAAAATTTATAAAAAGTGATAAAAAGGTCGCACAGTCCCAAAATTATAGTAATGAAAACGGCATCAAAATTCGCAAAAAATGACACCACCCACAGCTCGTACACAAAGTATGAAAAGTTATTGGCCCCAGAAGATGGCAAAAAAAAAAAAATATTTGTAACGGAGGTTTAAATTTTTTTAAATGTATGAAAACATTATAAACCCATACAAATTTGGTATCCACGCGATCGTTACCGACCAAAGAATAAGAGGACATGTTATTTGGGACGCAGAGTGAAAGCTGTAAATCCAAGCCCACAAGAAAACGGCCCAAATGTGGTTTTTCACCATTTTCAATGCATTTGGAATTTTTTTTTCCGCTTCCCAGTACACACCATGGAATATTAAATACCGTCACTATGAAGTGCAATTGTTACGCAGAAATAAGCCATAACAGAGCTCTTTATGTGGAAAAATAAAAAAGTTATAGATTTTTGAAGTTGGTGGTGAAAAATGGAGTGAAAAAAACAAAAAAAGGCCAAAGTTGAGGGGGTATAAATACATTTACAGGAGTTACATATTCTTTTCTAGGCAAAATCAGACAGAAAATTGGTGGAAACACTTTAATAAATGAGGGCGGCTGATGCGGGTACATCTATATTAACTCGAGAGCTAACACTATCTGTGCTGGTGCATCACGTGTACATACATGACATTAATCTGTTACTGATCTGAGTTACATCCTGTATTATCTCCAGAGCTGCACCTTACTATTTGCTGCTGATAGCAGTCACTGTGTACATTAATGACATACTTATCTTGTACTGATCCTGAGTTACATCCTTATTATACTCAGAGCTGCACCTCACTATTCTGCGTGCTGTGCAGTCACTGTGTACATACAGACATTACTTATCTGTACTGATCCTGAGTACATCCTGTATTATACCCCGAGCGCACTCACTATTCTGCTGTGGTGCAGTCACTGTGTACCATACATGACATTACTTATCTGTACTGATCCTGAGTTACATAATGGATTATACTCCAGAGCTGCACTTCTATTCTGCGCTGATGCAGTCACTGTGTACATACATGCATTACTTATCTTGTAACTGATCCTGAGTTACTCCTGTATTATACTCCAGAGCTGCACTCCTATTCTGCTGTGGTGCAGTCATGTGTACACATGAACATTACTTATCCTGTACTGATCCTGAGTTACATCCGTATTATACCCCAGAGTCTGCACTCACTATTCTGCTGCTGGTGCAGTCACTGTGTACATACATGACATATTATCTGTACTGATCCTGAGTTACATCCAGTATTAACCCAGAGCTGCACTCATATTGCTGCTAGTGCAGTCACTGTGTACATACATGACATTACTTATCCTGTACTGATCCTGAGTTACCATCTGTATTATACCCAGAGCTGCACTCACTATTTCTGCTATCGGTGCAGTCCTGTTTACATACATGGCATTACTTATCTGTACTGATCTGAGTTACATCCTGTATTATACCCCAGAGCTGCACTCACTATTTCTGCTGCGGTGCAGTAACTGTGTTACATACAGACATTACTTATCTGTACTGACCCGAGTTACATCCTGTATTATACTCCAGAGCTGCCACTCACTATTCTGTTGCTGGTGCAGTCACTGTGATACATGACATTATTATCCTGTACTGATCCTGAGTTACATCCTGTATTATACTGCAGAGCTGCCCTCACCTATTCTGCTGCTGGTGAGCAACTGTGTATACAGACATTACTTATTCCTGTACTGACTGAGTTACATCCAGTATTATACCCAGAGCTGCACTCACTATTCTGCTGCTGGTGCAGTCACTGTGTACACATGACATTACTTATCCTGTAATGATCCTGAGTTACATCAGTATTATTCCCAAGGCTGCACTCACTATTCTGCTGCTGGTGCAGTCACTGTGACATACATGACATTACTTATCCTGTACTGATTCCTGAGTTACAATCCTCTATTAACCCAGAGCTGCACTCAATATTCGCTGCTAGTGCAGTCACTGTGTACATACATGACATTACTTATCTGTACTGATCCTGAGTTACATCCAGTATTATACCCCAGAGCTGCACTCACTATTCTGCTGCTAGTGCAGTTCCACGTGTCTACATACTGACATTACATATCCTGTACTGATCCTGAGTACATCTGATATACCCCAGAGCTGCCTCCCTATTTGCTGCTGCTGGTGCAGTCACTGTGTACATACATGACATTACTTATCGCTATATGATCCTGAGTTACATCCTGTATTATACCCCAGCGCTGCACTCACTATTCTGCGCGGTTGCCGTCATGGTGTACATACATGACATTACTTATCCTGTACTGATCCTGAGTTACATCCTGTATTATACTCAGAGCTGCACCTAATTACTGCTGGTGCAGTCACTGTGTACATACATGACATTACTTATCCTGTACTGATCCTGAGTTAATCCTGTATTATTACTGCAGGCTGCACTCACGATTCGTGTGCTGGTGTCAGTCACGTGTACAACATGACATTACGTATCTGTACTGATCTAGAGTTACATCCAGATTATACCCAGATCTGCACTCACTATTCTGCTGCTGGTGCAGTCACTGTGTACATACATGACATTACCTTATAGGTACTGATCCTGAGTTACATTCAGTATTATATCCCAGAGCTGCACTCACGATTCTGCTGTGGGCAGTCACTGTGTAAATTACATGAATTACTATCCTGTACTATCCGAGTTACATCCGTATTATACCCAGAGCTGCACTCACTATTTCTGCTGCTGGTGCTGCAGTCGCTGGTGTACATACATGACATTACTTATCCTGTACTGATCCTGAGTTACATCCTGTATTATAACCAGAGCTGCACTCACTATTGCTGCTGGTTGCAGTCACTGTGTACATACATGACATTACTTTCCTGTACTGATCCTGAGTTACACCATAATACCCCAGAGTGCACTCATATTCTGCTGCTGGTGCAGTCACTGTGACAAACATGACATTACTTACCGTACTGATCCTGGTGAGTTACATCCTGTATATACTCAGTGCGTGCACTCACTATTTCTGTGCTGCTGGTGCAGTACTGTGTACATACATGACATTACTTAATCCTTGTACTGATCCATGCAGTTGACATCCTGTTATATATACTCCAGAGCTGTACTCAAACTATCTGCTGGCTGGTGCAGTTCACTGTGTACAGACGTGACATTACTATCCTTATGATCCGAGTTACATCCTGTATTATACATGCAGAGCTGGCATATATTCGATGTGGTGCCTGTGCAGTCGCTGATTTGTACATAAGGACATTATTATCCGGACTGATCCTGGTATTATAACTCAATAGTCTGCTGGTGGAGTCACTGGCCCAGAGATTTTCATTGGGGGAAACATTTTTGCTTACAAGTCGGAGTCGTGATCCCCCAAGGTGATCTCAATCTCGCCCAGTGTCGCTTCCCACTACAGGTCCGGTGGCAGTTCAAATTATTCTTCCCACGTGCGAACACCTAATCTGCCAATGTAAATCTGCGACTAGTACGACTGAAAGCCAGCGACGATGCAACACACAATCGCGGCGGACACAATTCTGGCGCGGATCCAGAAGAAGAAGTGCAGGAAATAGTCTCGAAAATGCGGCCACGGACCCTTGTAAATAAGCCAACATTGTGATACATCATTTTTGAGTCAAAGTGCACTTACTGAGGGACGCACTCGGCGGTTACTGCACCAGTTCTTCATATATTGGGTTACTTGTGTCATATAAGTAAAATTTGTAGACGAAAAAAAAAATCCACAGCAGCAACATGTAAAAAAACCCCTAAAAAAAGGGGGGGGGTGCAAAAAGGCCTATATGTCCTGGTTAAAAGACTTACTATTATAGAAATCCAAAAAAAACAGAGGCAGCCGATCCAGATATTAAGTGAAAAATGGAAGGGTCTTATGCACAAAAACGGAGCGTTTCTGTTTATCACTTTTTCAAGCAATGGGCAAATACAAAATGGCAAATTACATACCCCTGGTAGGAGGGTTCACAGACTGAATTCATAATCAAAAATGTGTGCAATACAGGAGTAATTAGACAGAACCGCAGATATTCAGGAAAGACGGATGAGACTTATGGATCATTAAAGTCTGTCCAGGACTCCACGCGGTGAAATATTAACACACTCGGCAGTGACCCGTGGTCTGTGAAGTCTGGAGCTGCGGATATCAGGGTGGATGGAGAAATAGAAGATTCCTGCCATTATCCGGAGTCGGATGCAGAACAGTAATAAGTAATAATCTCCTTGACCTGAGCCGCGTCTTCTTCTCCATTGACGTTATCATTCCCGGGAAATCGACCACAGATCAGCGGCTCAATATGTATTTACCCAGAGTCTAATATCTTATATAGGACCGAGCATAGCCGCTGCCTCATCCGGGATGATGAAGGTGAAGGAGAAGGTGGTTATGATAGACAAGACAATTAACCCCTCACCTCGGCATCACCCGCAATCTAAAGGATCCAAGATAACATCTTTTATCTCTTCATTTTCAGGTGATGCTCATATTATGCTGATTTACGCTTCATGTGTTCTCTTCTAGACAAAGTTTATGGTTTGTGTTTCGTCGTGAAATTGCAGCAAATCCAAAGTATGTGAAGAAAGCCTGAGGAAGGTCACATGTCATAGAGTAATGTTTACAATTTATCACCATTTATACTAATGTTTTACTCCAGAGCTGCACTCACTATTCTGCTGGTGCAGTCACTGGCCCACATTTATCAGAACCAGTTCAGTCCGTACTGGGTGCAGTTACCTGTGGAGTGTGCAGGGGGCAGCAGATTCAGCAAAACTTGTTCTTCATTACTTGGTGCCCCCTGCACTGCTCCGGAAGTGTCACCCTTTTTTTTTTTTTGGTGCAATTTGTTCATGCTGCAGAATTGTGGGGCAGACAGAATTGAGACAAACTCCGACTAAGAAGTAACAGCCCCTATAGGTGAAAATTTTTTCTAACTTGTTGGACAAAGAGCAGCTGTGACACAAAACTGGCGCAGACACTTTAACCCCTTCCCGACGCGCGCCGTACTAGTACGGCGCGCGCCGGGTCCCGGTGCATGGAGAGGGCTCGCGGGCCGAACCCTCTCCATAGCCAGTAAGTCTTTGCTGCATATTGCTGCCGGCGGCTTCAAAGAGATGGCGCCGCATGGGCGCCGCCATCTTGTCGTGGATCGCTGCTCCCCGATGACGTCACGGGGAGCGGCGATCCGTCGCCATGGTAACCTTCGTTTTAACCCATGCATTACAATGTGCTAATTGCACATTGTAATGCATGGGGAGTAAAATCCACATATACTGCCATACTGTAGTATGGCAGTATATGATAGGATCGATCAGACTCCCTAGGGTACTCTAACCCTAGGTAGTCTGATCGATCCTAAAATCGTAAATAAGTAAAAAAAAAAAAACGTTTAAAAAAAAAAATCCTATAATAATAAAAAAACCTTTAAAAATTCAAAATCACCCCCGTTCCCTAGAACTGATATAAAATAAATAAGTTAAAAATCAAAAACACATTAGGTATCGCCGCCGCGTCGAAATGCCCGCTCTATCAAAATATGATAATGTTTTTCACTATGTTTAACCCCTAACGGAAATAGCGTCCAATCGAAAAGGCATTTTTTTTGCTATTTTGAAAAATATAAAAAAATTTATAAAAAGTGATAAAAAGGTCCGCACATTCCCAAAATTATAGTAAGGAAAACGGCATCAAAATTCGCAAAAATGACACCACCCCAACTCCGTACAAACCCAGTATGAAAAGTTATTGGCCCCAGAAAGATGGCAAAAAAAAAAAAAAATATTTTGTGTACAGGAGGTTTAAATTTTTTTAAATGTATGAAAAAATTATAAAACCTATACAATTTGTATCCACGCGATCTGTACCGACCCAATAAAGGTAGCATGTCATTTGGGACCAGAGTGAAAGCTGTAAATCCAAGCCCACAAGAAACGGCCCAAATGTGGTTTTTCAAACCCATTTTCAATGCATTTGGAATTTTTTTTTCCCTTCCCAGTACACACCATGGAATATTAAATACCGTCACTATGAAGTGCAATTGTTACGCCAGAAAATAAGCCATAACATAGCTCTTTATGTGAAAAATAAAAAAGTTATAGATTTTGAAGTTGGGGTGAGTAAAATGGAAGTGAAAAAACTAAAAAAAGGCCAATTCGTGAGGGGTTAATAAATACTTTACAGGAGTTTCACTATTCTTTTCTAGTGCAAAATCAACAGAAAATTGGTGAAACAAAACACTTAATAAATGAGGGCCGGCTGATGCTGGGTTACATCCTATATTATACTCGAGAGCTACACCACTATTCTGCGCTGGTGCATTCACTGTGTACATACATACTTACTTATCTTTGTACTGATCCTGAGTTACATCCTGTATTATCTCCAAGCTGCACTACTATCTGCTGCTGAATGCAGTCACGGTGTACATACTGACATTACTTATCTTGTACTATCCGAGTTACATCTTATTATACTCCAGAGCTGCCTCACTATTCTGCTGCTGTGCAGTCACTGTGTACTACAGACATTACTTATCCTGTACTGATCCTGATTACATCCTGTATTATACCCCATAGCTGCACTCACTATTCTGCTGCTGGTGCAGTCACTGTGTCATACATGACATTACTTTATCTTGTACTGATCCTGAGTTACTCCTGTATTATACTCCAGAGCTGCACTTACTTTTCTGCTCTGATGCAGTCACTGTGTACATACTGACATTACTTATCTTGTACTGTCCTGATTTTACATCCTGTATTATACTCCAGAGCTGCACTCACTATTCTGCTGCTGGGCAGTCACTGTGTACTACATGACATTACTTATCCTGTCTGATCCTGAGTTACATCCTGTATTATACCCCAGATCTGCACTCACTATTCTGCTGCTGGTGCAGTCACTGTGTACATACACTGACATTTACTTACCTGTACTGATCCTGAGTTACATCCAGTATTAGACCCAAGTAGCGCACTCATCTATTCTTCTGCTAGTGCAGTCACTGTGTACATACATGACATTACTTATCCTGTACTGATCCTGAGTTACCAATCCTGTATTATACCCAGAGCTGCACTCACTATTCTGCTGCTTGGTGCAGTCCTGTTGTACATACATGGCATTACTATCCTGTACTGATCTGAGTTACATCCTGTATTATACCCCAGAGCTGCACTCACTATTCTGCTGCTGGTGCAGTCAACTGTGTTACATACAGTGACATTAACTTACCTGTACTGATCCTGAGTTACATCCTGTATTATACTCCAGAGCTGCCCTCACTATCTGCTGCTGGTGCAGTCACTGTGTACTACATGACATTAATTATCCGTATGATCCTGAGTTCGCATCCTGTATTATACTGCAAGCTGCCCTCCCTCACTATTCTCTGCTGTGGCAGTCACTGTGTACTACATGACATTACTTATATCCTGTACTGATCCTGAGTTACAATCCAGTATTATACCCCGACGCACTCACTATTCTGCTGCTGTGCAGTCCACTGTGTACATACATGACATTACTATCCTGTACTGATCCTGAGTTACATTCAGTATTATATCCCAGACTGCACTCACTATTCTGCTGCTGTGTGCAGTCACTGGACATACATGACTTACTTATCCTGTAATGATCCTCCTGAGTTACAATCCTCTATTAATACCCAGAGCTGCACTCACTATTCTGCTGCTAGTGCAGTCACTGTGTACATACATGACATTACTTATCCTGGTACTGATCCGATTACATCCAGTATTATACCCCAGAGCTGCACTCACTATCTGCTGCTAGTGCAGTTCACTGTGTACATACTCATGTTACTTATCCTGTACTGATCTGATTACATCTGTTTATACCCCAGAGGCTGCTCACTATTCTGCCTGCTGGTGCAGTCACTGTGTACATACAGGACATTACTTATCCTGTACTGATCCTGAGTTACATCCTGATTATACCCCAAGCCACTGCACTCACTATTCTGCGGCTGTTGCAGTCACTGTGTATACAATGACATTACTTATCCTGTAACTGATCCTGAGTTACATCCTGTATTATACTCCAGAGCTGCACTCACTTATTCTGCTGCGGCAGTCACTGTGTACATACATGACATTACTTATCCTGTACTGATCCTGAGTTACATCCTGTTTATTACTGCCGAGCTGCACTCACTATTCTGCTGCTGGTCAGTCACTGTGTACATACATGACATTACGTATCCTGTACTGATCCTGAGTTCCATCCAGATTATACCCAATCTGCACTCACTATCTGCTGCTGGTGCAGTTCACTTGTGTACATACATGACATTACTTCTTATACTTACTGATCCTGAGTTACATTCAGTATTATATCCCAGAGCTGCACTCACTTTCTGCTGCTGGTGCAGTCACTGTGTACTACATGACTTACTTATCCTGTACTAATCCTAGATTACATCCTTATTATACCCAGAGCTGCACTCACTATTTCTGCTGCTGGTGCAGTCGCTGTGTACATACATGACATTACTTATCCTGTACTGATCCGATTACATCCTGTATTTAACCCCAGAGCTGCCCTCACTATTCTGCTGGCTGTGCACGTCACTGTGTACATACATGACATATTACTCCTGTACTGATCCTAGTTACTCCAGTATATACCCCAGAGTGCACTCACTATTCTGCTGCTGGTGCAGTCACTGTGTACATACATACATTACTTATCCTGTACTGATCCTGAGTTACATCCTGTATATACTCCAGTGGCTGCACTCACTATTCTGTCTGCTCTGGTGCAGTCACTGTGTACATACATGCTTACTTATCCTGTACTGATCCTGAGTACATCCTGTATATACTCCAAGCTGTACACTATTCTGCTGCTGGTGCAGTCACTGTGTACATACGTGACAGTAACTTATCCGTACTGATCCTGAGTTACATCCTGATTATACTGCAGAGCTGCACTCACTATTCTGCTGCTGGTGCAGTCGCTGTGTACATACATGACATTACTTATCCGGTACTGATCCTGAGTTATTATACTCACTAGTCTGCTGGTGGAGTCACTGGCCCAGATATTTCATTGGGGCACATTTGCTTACCAGTCGGAGTCGTGATCCCCAAGGTGCACTCTATATCCTGCATGTGTCGCTTCCCCACTCAGGTCCCTGGAGTTCAACTTATTCTTCCCAGTGCGACACTAATTTGAATGTTAAATCCTGCGCTTAGTCCGAAATGAAAGCCAGCGCGATTGCAACACAATCCAATCGCGTGCGACACAATCTCTGGCGCGATCCCGGAAGAAGTCAGGAAACTCGTCGAAAATGCGGCCACGGGACCCTTTGTAAATAAGCCCCATTGTGTCTACATCATTTTTTTGTCAAAGTGCACATTACTGAGGAGACTGCACTCTACGGCGGTGTATACACGGCACTTACTGAGTGTTACCTGGCGGGCGCCAGTTTTTTCATGATTGGGTTAACTGTGATAATAAGTACATTTAGACGCAAAAATCCACAGCAGCACAATGTAAAAAAAACCCCTAAAAAAAGGGGGGGGTGCAAAGGCTCTATAGTCCTGGTAAAAGACTTACTCATATAGAAATCCAAAAAACAGAGGCAGCACTCCAGATATTAAGTGAAAAAATGAGGTTATATCCAAAACGCGGCGACGTTTCGGTGTTTATCACCTTTTTCAAGCCATGATGCAAATACAAATGGGCAAACTTATATACCCCCTGGTAGGAGGTTCACAGACTGTGACATCATAATCAAAATGTTGAATACAGGATAGATTAGAATAACACCAGGGATGACGTAAGTAAACGTGCTCAAGTGCATTATAAATAGACATCATAATATACTTAGAATTCATATATAAGATATCATGTATACCGTCACTTGCCCAAGAATTAAAACGATTACCCTTTTCCGGCGTCTCCCGTATCTCTATAATGGCGATATGTATACCTGTTGCTCGTGATAAAACTCTACTGCGCCGACCGGAATCACCTGAGTATGCCATTCTGCTAGAAGTAAGAGTAAGTGAGAGTGCGCATATTGGAAAGGGAATCGCATTCACTTCATAATGTAATAAACGACTGCAAATCGGTCAGTAAATATACCAGGTACCTGACTAAAATGTCTTATAGACAACTGTGCATGTATGATATAATTATAATTAAAGGACCTAGTCACTCATTATCGGGCCGGACTGGAAAAGCTCTTGGCGAGATGCCCTGCTTAATGCCAGAAACGCCACAGGTGTTTGGGGTGCATCACGAGCCCCCCCAAAAAAGGGGATCGGCACCAACACCATGCGGATAACAGGCCCGCCTGTTATTGACATTTCGCGTCCCTGTTATCGTGAGTCCCACCAACACATACATGTTACCCACGCCAACATCGAAATACGAGATGCCAGAATCCATGAATGGCCCAGAGAGGACTCAGTATACTGACTCGTTCTTCAAGTGCAAGTGAAGATGCATATAATGTAACAGTGATCTAAAGATAAATTACATCCGTATTAAATCACCTAGAAACATTAAAGAGCAGTGAGTATAACAAAGTCATTCAGGAAGAAATATGTGCACCACATAACGAGGATATTCCCATAATGATGCCCAGGTTAAAATACGATCAACCAAAAGGTTTCGTAGTGTATTCGCAATCTATATATCCATTGTACTCTTTTTTTGCGTAAATTGTCTCCCTATTGCCGCCCACGTCGTAATGTCGTGTACGTGTCCAAAGAGTGTGAACTTAAGTTGCGTCTCCGTATGCCCTCAATCAAAAAATGTTTGGAGCTGGAAATCCTGGTCTGGCTTTTCCTATGGTATACCTTATGTTGGGTAAGAACTGATTTTAAATTCCATGTGGTCTCTCCAACATATGTCCAGCCCACATTGGCACTTGAGTAAGTAAATATCCCGTGATCCTTCAATACGGTATGTTTAATTTCGGAAGGTGTCCCATTATGTTTCAAAACGTCTCTCCCTTCTGCATATGTGGGTCAAATCACACAGACCGACAGGGAAACTGCCCTTGCGTTCACCGCCCCCCATAGGCCGCTGAGCCGACTTCCTAAGGGGGCACATCAGCTCCACTAATCTGCTGCCTTAAGTTTCTTGGATCTCCTGTCGGAGAAAAGAGTGGCCTCAGAGATCAGGAGTTCCTACCAGAACATTTACTAGGATTGGCCAATGTTTCCTGACTATATTATCCCACTTGGACTTAGATCATTGTAGTTTGATGATGAAGGGTACTCCTCGGCTCTTATCTTGTCAAGGTTTAGGTTTAACAGGGAATTGCGATCTCTATTTCCGTGCTTGGTCTGTTTTATTCAGTTCTATAATTTATTAGGCTGATAAACCGTCGGTCCTTAATTGTCTTTTCCTACTGAGAAACTTCTTTTCTAATGAGTTCACTGGTAGCTTTTTTGGCTCGTTAAGTAATTGGCCTCAATGGTAGATGATCGTATCATGGCCTGGGATGGTTACTCTCAATCTGAGAAATTATTTCCTATCCTACTCTTAGTATACAAATCCAGTGAAGTTTGCCTGATTTCAACTCACCAGACAATCCAAAAACTGGATATCATATCTTAGAGACACCATAGTGAATTTGATGTCCTTGTCAGCGTCATTAAAAATTGATAAAGTCACTGCACTCCTGGGGGTGTCCGGTCCAAATCCAGGAAGATATCGTTCTATGTAACGCCACCACACCTCAACACCTGCTAAGTGGTGGATCACATAGACATCCTCCTCCTCAGACCGACATCAAAATATTGGCGTAGTTGGGGCCAGTTAGACCCCATAGCAACCCCGCGTAACTGTGTAATATGAAATCATATTCCAAACAAAATAACTGTTTATAGGATCTCTGAGGAGTGAAATGATAAGCATCTTTCCCCATCAGTAAAACACCAGGCATAAGTCCTCTGGATATTGCCCGATGCCACCTCATGTTCCTCGAAGTATCTAGAGATACTAACTCAAAGGATGACCATATAACCCTCACCATCCAGTTCATGTCAATCGTAGTTTACTCAACAATGCTGTGTGGCTCCTTTATGTATGAAGGACTCGATGTTGCAAAGTGTCGTAGGGCTTATCAAGGGCACCATGCCTTTTGGAGAACGATTGATCACTTCCAGAGACGATAGGTCGTCCCGGGAGGTGAATGAGAATTGGTTATTGTTGGTAAAGATACAACACCGGGTTACCGGATGTTCCACCTGAGAATTAGGCCCATATTGGTGTTGATAATGCCCTCACTCGCAGCCTTATTAATGGTACAAGTTGATTTTCATTTGAGTTCAAATCTTCGGTCCTGTGACATTTTTCTATATACCTCTTTGTCTGCCAGCTGACGGCGGATTTCTTTCTGATAAATAGCGCGCTGTGTCCTGACGACGACCGCAACCCCCCTTATCACTGGTTTATTGTGATGGTCTTCGTCATGGCCTAGAGCTCTCTAGGGCTAACATTTCCCCTCAGATGTGACGTTAGCATGACTCAGTGGTTTACCCTGGTCATCATTTTCTAATTTTTGAAATTTCTCTTTTCAAACACTAGAGAATGTTTTCTATAGCTGGACAATTAACGATGGGAACAACATTGTCTTCAGTAAATAAGCTAAGTTTTCGGGCAAAGGACTTCTCTAGTTTACAACCCTCAGAGTAGGTGGGCGGGTGGAAAACCAATATTCAATTTAATGTTATCGTATAAGTTAAGAACAAATCATTTTCTAATCGAAACCAGTCCCATGTGGCACGGGGACTAAATATAGGCCCTTGCTTAATCACAGATAGTTAGGTATCAGTAAGTTCTTTAGAGAAATTTACCACAAGTTTATTCTTTGTGGCTCCCATCATTGGTCACCTAGTCTCGCTTCTCCAAAGCCTTGATTTTTTCTATTTCCATTTGTCTTCTGCGCCACCATCTCCTGTATCTTTTGTTTTTTCTTTCCACGTTGTCTGTCCTAAAAAATTATAGAATGACATCTGAGATGTGAAGGTAAAGATTAGAGGGTTTACCCGATCATTGGTCTCTTCCTGTGTCGACTGCTGATTTTTATTTTTCTTCGGCCGTCCTCTTTTTCTTCTTCCTCGTTGGGGGTCACTTGTGCGGTAAGGGAATTGTCGAGATTTGTAAAACCGTGCCACCCATAGAAAAATCTTGCCAATTCTTCTAGGTCCTATCATCACGTATCCATTTCTGTCTTTTCGTTGTTCTAATTCAGACTTTCATTTAACAATCAAGAGGTGTAGTGCTACAAAAAAAAATTTACATCTCTTCAGATAATTTATCTCTCACATGGTTTCCATCTCATATTTTGGGTTGTAGGCATTAATTTCTTGTTGTAATATTCGATATTTTAGAAATTAAATCAAAAGATAGTTGTGATATGTTGCACTGAAGTTTCGTACATGAATTAGAGTCCTGGGAAAAGAGATTAGGACGACATGTGCGATCGTCATAATACTTGTGTACTGGATTACAGTTTTCCCACTTTCTCCAGTAGGTTTTCCCGCTCTTCTGATCGATCTCTTCTCTTTCCTGCCAATAGCAGAGACTCAAGAGCAGAAAAGCTGCAATAGATTTTAGGGGGAGTCAGGTTTAAAAATTAAACAAGAGCTTTATTGGTCCATATCATTTTATTGGTTCGATAAAATTGACATTATGATTGAGGTGGTTTCCTGGTGGATTGATTGCAGCTCCGCTCGCTTCTGTCTACACAGGGAAAATGTGAGGCTTTTGATACAATTATCTTTTGTTTCTCATTGTTAAATCACGTTAGTACTTTGGTCTATACAAATGTCTTCCATCTGTGAGTGGTAATTGGACTACATTGGGGCAATTTACTTACCGCCCATTCGCGATCCTCTCGGCGCGCTTTCTCTGCGTGGATTCGGTCTTCCGCAATTCACTAAGGATTTCCTCACGACGTCCCCAGGGTCCTGCTGCGCTCGAATACCGAACGCACGGAGACACACCGAGCCGGGCTGAGTGAAGGTAAGTGCATGCCGACCAGTGCGGCGGGTTTTGTTTGGCCCAACCCCCATTTCCGCTCTGGTGCGATGCCACGCCCGATGTGCCACACTCTGATCGCGTGCGCCAAACAACACGGGCAATACTGGGAAAATCGGCGCAGAATCAGAAATATTCGGGTATCACTCGGGAAAACCGTAATTGCCCTTAGTTAGACCCCACTGTGTCTTCTTAAAGGGGTTTTTTGCTGCTAGAAAAACTTAATTTGCGAGTAAACCATTTTCTTCTCCTTAAGGTCGGCAGGAATCTGTTGTAATCATAAGATGTTGGACATGGGAGATAATCATTGTGTCATTTCTCTGTCATTGACTGTATCGGATCCGTCTCCTACTGAATGTATCTGCAGCAGATCCAGAATGATTCTTGTTTATGTAACGGTGCAAGTAAAGAGAGAATCCTGCATCAAACCTGATTGAAGCACAAATTTGCATCGAATAAGATTTCGCACTCCCTCTATGAATTGAACTTTGGCAGAAAACAGAAGTGTTTAGGGTAATATTTCCGTGTTTTTGGTCAGTCCTAATTACCTTTAATTTCATTGATACAAATAGAGATCCATTAATGTTTTCGCACATGTTTCATTTTTGTTCTTCTTGTTCATTTCATTCATTATTATGCTTAGGCTGTGACATAATTTTCTCTGTACCGATGGGATAAACATCAGGAGAATCATCACAGGTTTATGTAGGCTGTATAGACAAATGTACACGTCCGTGCACTGGAGAGGATAACACTATAGGGGCTCATTTACTAGGCTCCCGCGTGCCGCAACTTTCGTCGGTTTCTGACTTTTTTTGCGCCAAATTCCGTGGGATTTTACGCACTATCGGATTTCGATCGGATTTTGATCGATTTCCGACAGAAATCGGGGGACTGGCCGTCTCCGAAAACGCCTAGGTCGGAAAAAACAACGATTTTAAAAAACAATTGTTGTCCGTCCAAACATCAACTCACATATCGCCAGGAATAGGTTGGTGACCTGCCTCGGCGGACCTTGACGCAGATAACACAACCTGGTGGACATCTCGCAACGACCTAGTGTATCCCGGAAGACCCGAATCCCTCGTTGGAGAAGCGCTCTGCTGTGGATCGCGAACAGGACCGGTTAGTAATAACCCCCTTAGGTTAGATCAGAAACCTACTATTATCTCCATCAGACTCTGTCGTGCCTGTGCCATTCCCTCTATCACACAAGAAAGCATCAGTAGAATTATCTAGGTTATTATATATGGGAATCAAGCACTTGTTGTTAGATCAACTTCCTAGTTATCTCCAGAATCATTTATCATGCACGAGCATTTACAGAATCACTGACCTAAACTGTTCAATTCCAGCAGCTGTACATAGTAAAACTCACCTTGACTGCGGCCGTAGTGCTTGTCATGTTTTCTTGCTGAGCAATAGTAGATTCTGGTCTGTAATCTGTGTCTTCTCTTCATCAGAAGCATGCACAGGTAACATATAGAACACTCATAGAGTAATGCGAGGTCCATAAATCACTTGGGGTGGGGGATAGAAATCTACTATTAGCTCCAAGCAGACTCTGCCTGTGCCTGGTCTCCTTTATCACACCGAAAGCAGCTAGCAGGATTATATAGGACAGTATAGAAAGAAAGTTAGCTACTGTACTGGTGGAAATAAAACACTTGGTGTGAGATGAATACTTCTCTATTAGCCCAGAAGCTCGCTATCCAATCACAATGCATAATAACAATGACTGCACCTGTACTGGTCCATTCAGTCTGTAAAATAAAACACGACATTGAGCTGCCTGCCAGTAGGTATGTGCCATCTTTCTTGTGTGCAGTCTCACCAATCTCCTCTTCTATCATCAACCCTGTTTGCGGCTGGCCCATTTCCCTATCAGATCTGACCATGGGCTCAGTTATCTGATCCCCTCTGTGAGTTTCCTGTGTGTTTGCCTTGCCTGTGTGCAATGGAAACATCTTCCTGTGTGTTTTCTTCCCACTGAATCAGTAAAGCTGAGCTCAGTGTAATTATATCTGATGGAAAGAGAAGCAAGTTGAGCCGCTAATGGAATTTTCATTACCTTAGCCTCCAAATTACAAAGAACAAGTCCACTGCGATCGATGTGTCCTTCATGGGAACAGAGTATCATGTATCAGGAAGTTATGTGGTCAATCATTATCTTAATAACTTTTGTTATAATGTAAGTCTTATTGTTATTGATGTTTGTTCTAAAGAGAAACGTGTGTAACATTGGAGTGAGCAATTCAGCAGTAGATTTCCCCATTAGCACCAAGTAAAATTCAAGGCATCACCAATACTGAGGAGGTTAATATTCACCAATACTGAAAGAGATTGTATTTAATTATTTATTTATATATTATTGCTCATTGTTATATTTATAAGTAAGGCCCGATTCGCGTTGTTCCGCACGTGTTAACCCGCATATCTTTCCGATTGTGGCCGATGTACCTATTTCCCCGGGATTTTGGCCGCACCGAATCGTTGATGGCGCATCGTCGGGCCGTCATGCTCGCCACGCGAAATCGGGCGGTGCGTGGTCAATCGATAACCCGACGTATTCGAAAAACCGCCGCATTTTAAGACGGAAAATGTGATCGCTCGGGACGTGCCATACTTCACTTACCCCGAGCCTGTGGAACTCAGCGCGTTTAGATTCTTTCAAGCGCAGCGCTCGCACCTGGTCGGGCGGCGGAACTACCTTATAATCCGCCCCGCCGGCCGAATCCGCCCAGCGCAGAGAAACGGCCGTGGATCGGCGAACGGTACTGGTAATAATCTGTCCCCTATATATAACAAATGTCATTGAATTAAAGAAAATATTTCCATATTTCTATCCCTGAATTTTCATTCACAGATTTCTGTTCTAATCCGAAGACAGCATTCAGCGATGTTGGGGGCTGCAGAGAAGCGCCTGCGATTAGTTCTTTGCATTGATCCTACAGTTTGATTTTATTAGGCAGCCTCAATCCATGGATGGGATCGAAGCTTCACAGCAGGTAAAAGGAGGTGGAAGCAGTATAGACTAAATGCCCGCGCCGCGTCTCACTACTCAATTTAATTCTTGTGCAATGAGGCCGCGGGATGACACTCCTCGGCACAACGCCTGAGGGCACTAATCACACTATAAACAGGTGTCTAAGACGCTCTAACACCTAGAATCCTCTACATAAGCCATCAGTTTGCCACCCTGCATTCTACAGGATAAGTAATGTCATGTATGTACACAGTGGACTGCACCAGCACCAAATGCGTGAGTGCAGCTCTGGGTATAATGCCGGATGTAACTCAGATCAGTACGGTAATAAGTAAGTCCATGTATGTACACATGACTGCAACCAGCACAAATAGTTAGTCAGCTCTGCGCGTAGAATACAGGATGTACTCATGATCATGTAGCAGGATAATAATGTCATGTATGTACACAGCTGACTGCACCAGCAGCAGAATAAGAGTGTCAGCTCGGGCAGTAAATACATGTTGAACTCATATCAGTACCGGATATAATGTGCATGTTGACACAGTGACTGCACCGCAAATAGTGAGTGCGTCTCTGGAGTAAATACAGGATGCTAACTCAGGATCAGTACAGGATTACGTAATGTCCATGTATTGTACACATGTTGACTGCACCGCAGCAGAATTGAGTGCAGCTGGAGTATAATACGGATGTAACTCAAGATCAGTAGCGGATAAGTAATGTCATGTAGTACCATTGACTGCACCATCACATAAATGAGTGGCAGCTCTGGTAGTTTTATAATACAGATGTACTCAGGATCACAGTACAGTCAGTATGTCATTTGTATCACAGTGACTGCACTGGCAGCAGAATAGTGAGTGCAGCTCTGGCGTAGAACAGATGTAACTCATGAGCAGTACACAGGATAAGTAATGTTATGGTAATGTACACAGTGACTGCACCATCACAGAATAGTGAGTCTTACAGCTCTGGGTATAATAAGGATGTAACTCAGAGCTCAGTAGCGAGCATAAGTATGTCATGTATGTACACAGTGACTCCCAACAGCAGAATTGAGTGCAGCCTGGGTATAATACAGGATGTAACCCTCAGGATCATACAGGGATAAGTAATGTCCATAGTTGTACACGTACTGCACCACACAGAATAGTAGTGCGCTCTGGAGTAGAAATCGAATGTAACTCGATTCAACGTACAGGATAAGTTAATGTCATGTAGGTAACACGTGACTTGCACCAGCAGCAGAATAGTGAGTGCACTCTGGAGTATAATATGGGATGTGCTCAGGATCAGTACAGGTAAGTAATGTCATGAATGTTACACATGTGACTGCACCGCAAGCAGACATAGTGAGTGCGCTCTCAACAGTCCGATAGTCTCGGAAGCTATGTATCCAACTCCACCATGTGGTGAACAGTCTGTCCTGAACTTGGTATGAAATCCTTTCACGATGTTGATACCCGGCCTAAGCTGTTGTATTAATCACAGTCTCACTTGCTCCCAATCTGGAAGTGTTATTTCTATCCTTCAGATGTTTAACTTGTCTTATTTTTCTTTATTTAGTCCTAACTTTGAACATTTACTTTCCACCCACTTTCCCAGAGCCCTGAATTCAAGTCGCATAGGGAATCAGCAGGATTTGCCTCATGTGTACCTCAGAAATTGGGACAACTACTCCTGTAGGAGCTACAGTCTGGGGACAATTTGGTTGTCACTTACCCCTCTCCGTATGTATAACTAAACTTGCCCCAAATGGACAACCCCGCACTGTCCTCCACACCCGCCTGGATGTCATCTCCCACTGTTTACTTTTTAACTTTCTTCTGTAAACTTTTTTTTAACCTAATATTCTTCTAATTTTCCCCTCTCAATGGAGAAATATAATCCTGCCCAAACCTTGCCTTAGCCCATGGGGCCCCCATGATCCACACCTGGCACGAGACGCAGATGAGACTTCAGCAATCTCCTGCCATCCTGGTAGTAAACGTGCCCCCGTCGTCCATACCGCCTGCCATTGTGTGCGCCCGCCCTTCATAAGCTGAAGTATTGGGGATCCCTCTTGTAATCTCCTCTTGTCATGCCGTTCTATTTCATTAAGTGACTCCTTAGTTTTTGGGGGCTTCATATCTGCGCTCTCCCAGCCGGGGAAACCTGTTTGTTGCCCCTGTAGAACACTTTGTTCTGTGAGATAAAGCGGAGCTGAAGTAGAATTCCTCGCTTCTTGATATCAAAGAGAATCTGATACTACTGAGACAAGCGCGAATCCGGAAAACATTGGTGATCGCCATATCATTCAGAGTCGCCATAACCTGCCGTTTTATGTGTCCCCAGCCACTCCGCTAATGCAGTTGGACGAAAACGTATCATAAACAAATTAAGGAGGTGGTATTTCTGAAAATGGACGTGAAATGCTGGAGTTGTAGTGGCTGCCATAGGATATTGTAGGGACAAGTGACCCTGGCGGGTGGATAGACCTGCCATAGGGGGATCTTTATTTGTAGCCTGGGGGCTCATTGCATTCTTCCCTCTGCTCTATCGTAGACCCACCGTAATTAGGTATTTACCGACCTCCATCGTTTTCCGAACTTTCACACCAACTTAAAGCTTCCCAAAATGGACTCCAGTCTCTATAGTGGCCCCCTTCTGGATCAATTGTAATGATGAAGCCTGCGCCAGCTCAAAGGGCATCAGGACTGGCCATAAAAACCCCATTACATGCCCCTCATCCGGCTCTCCCCTCGGTGTCTAATATTTTCTTTTCTACATTGTAGCAGTTTTTCTTCTCTCTCTTGTGACAATTTTTAATTGATTTGTAATGATTGACACATTTCTGTCTCATCGTTCAAAAACATTGGAATGATAGCAGGACTTCCCTTTAAACCCTTAAGGCGCAGCCATTTTGTAGCTTAGGCTCAGCCCCGATTTTTTGGCTTCTGACTTGCTTCGCGTTTATATGGTTTATAACTTTTTGAACACTGTTTACTTATCAACGATTCTGAGATGTTTTTTTCCCCACATGTTGTCACTCCTTTAGTGGTAAATTTTGGCTGATAGTTTTTGCGTTTATTTACAAAAAAAAAGCAACTATGATAAATTTTTTTTTAAAAATTTGCCATTTTCGAAATTCTAAATCATTGCGTTTTCAGGGCATATAGATTTACCACCAAATCAGTTGCTGAATACATTCCCATTTGTCTACTTTACATTTTTCATAATTTTTGAAATGTTTGGATAATTTATTTTGATGTCACGCGGCTTCCAATAAGAATATCGCTTTTTTTCCGGATTTCAGAATTGACTTTTTTGGGGATAAATTACGTTTGAATGAAATTTTACATATTTAGCACAAAACCCCCTATATAATCTAACCCATTTTCATATCATGCACCCTCAAGCTATCATAAACAGCTTTACAAAGATTGTTAAACCCCTTGAGATCTTCATAGTAATTGAAATAAAATGGAGGTGAAATTTAAATGGTCATATTGTCCCTTATACGTTCATTTACACTAAAATTTTACACATTTCCAAAATATCAAAAGAGAACACACCTACAATTTGTTGCAAATTCTCCTTAGTAAAATACCCCCCTATGTGGCGGTGACCTTGTTTTATATGGGGCACAGCGAGGTGCAGAAGGGAGGAGGGGCGCTGCAGCTGCCAGGATTTTAGTTTCCTCATTGTCCCCTTTTTGAAGGCATAAAATTTCGCTTTTTACGTTATTGGGGCCATGTGATGGCCTTTTTTTTTGCGGGACGAGGATGGCTTTTTTCCATTGTTACCATTTTGGGGTTGGTAGTCACCTATTGTTGAAAATTTAGGAACTTTTTTTGAGGGCAGGAGTAGAAAAGCATTCAATCTGTACTGGATTTTGTTACTTTTTTTTTTTTGTGTTCACAGTAGAGGCTAATAATCATGTTCCTTTATTCTATGGTCGATTCGATTACGGGGATACCAGACATGAATATATTTTCTTTACGTTTACGAAATTTTTTCCCAAACAAACCCCTAATGTGGGAAAATCTATCATTTATGTAAGTGCCGTCTTCCAATGGCATAACATTGTTACATTTTGGCTACGGAGCTGTTGTGGCTTGTTTTTTTTGCGGGACATGTTGTACTTTGCACCAGTATCATGTCGGAGTACATATGGTTTTTTTTTTTGATCGCATTTTATAGCATTTTTTGTGGATTGAAAGGTAAAAATCATATTTTTGGAGGTTTATAACAGTTTTTTTTTCGGCGTTTTCGTGGGGTTCAATAATGATTTACTTGTATCTACGGGTTTTGTTTACGGACGCGGTGCTACTATATATGTGGGGTTGTGTTATGATTTAGCCTTTTTTTTTGAGATTCTATGTCTCTTTATATGTTTTGGGGGTTTGGGGCATTTTTATGATTAGACTTTATTTTTTTATGAATAACTTTTTTTTTTTTAACTTTTTCCCTTTTCTACCATGGACATGAACAAGCACTCATCTGATGCTCTTCAGGATAATATTCTGCAATACTGATGTATTGGCAGAGTATTAATCAGTGTCAGCCTTATACACGTGATAGGCTGCCCTGTGCCGTAAGATGACTCACAGACCCATCTTCTGGCAATTCTTGTCCGGTAACTCTGGGGTCCAATCGGACCCAGAGTTACTATAGCAACGATCGCCGCCCCCCGAAAACGGTTCGGGGGGGCCATCGTGGGGGAAGATCCCCAGATGCATGTAGATCCGTGTCGCGCTGACCGCGCATTTACGGGTGAAAAAGCACCCGCGATCGGAGACAACCCGATCGCGGGTGTTACACTTGGGTGCCGGCTATTAGTTTACAGCTGGCACCGCCTTTTTTCTCCTTCCCGATGCCGGTTCGGCTCTGATCCAGAGCCGAGCCGCATAAGCCCGTGGCGGATATACCCCACTGATCGCTAGTCACTGCACGCCGTGCGATCTATCGCCACGGAGCGTGAAGGGGTTAAACAACTTATAACTTGTTGTACCCTGGGTGAAGAATCTGATTAGATTTCCTGCATCTCATCAGCCTGGGGATGTCTGATGTCTTTATGTCGGTGATGAATAGAGTTGGGTGTTGAGCTCAAACTTATGATGGCAGCGTCCCAACTATATGCCAAATATAAAAGACCTCATAAAATAATAATAAATCTCCCCGAGACGGAAAAATATAAGGAACTGTCCACTGGAGCGACCCCGCTGGGGCAGATGCTGGATACAAGCGTCTCGCCTCCCGGAAGGGTCCTCATTAGAGATGGAGCGAAATGCTCGCCGAGCTGAATGCTCGTCGAGCATTAGGGTACGCGAAACTGCTCGTTGCTCGGAACGAATACTTACTTCGCCCGCTCGGAAAATGCAGCTCCCGCCTTTTTGCCTTTTTGCGGCCAAAACAGAGCCAAGCACAAGCCAGGATACCTCCTGCACTTCCACCCAGCATGACGTGGTCCCTTACACGTCCGATAGCAGTGGTTGGGGCTGGCCAGATCAGGTGACCCTGGGTAGACAGCCGCTGCCCCCGCACTGCTGCATCATTCTGTGTCTGGATGCCGCGAGGAAAGGAGAGCTGCTGCTGGTCAGGTAAAGCGTTAGGGGTTCATTAGCTTACTGTTAGGCAGGAGTGAATCTCACAGAAACCCAACAGCCCCTCTGTAGGTCACAATAACGTCTACTTTTTTTATTTTAATTTCATCTAGACCATTGTGTGAGGAATAGCAGGGGGACTTGCTAAAACCGGTGTGTTTAGCTCTTAGTGGCACACACCATAGCGGCTAAGACCGACGTTTACAACGTACCACGAGGTCTAAGGGACCAGGTAGGGTGACGAGTGAGCTGTATACAATGATGGGCATTACCTCACGACTAATTGGTCATCATATCCATGTCTGGGGCATGAACGTCGATGGACTCTGTGTGTGCCTGTTGATACTGTGGGACGCTACACAAAATAGCCATAGGATGAATTCCAAACGCACCCAGGTCATAACTCCACCTCGCCCGGATCCGGAAGCCGTTCTTGGACTTACCGCCTACAGTAGCGTTCTATATTTGGATGTCGGGTTGATCTGCTGGTGGCTGTACTTTCTGCAGTGCATGTACGACCAATTCGGGGCAAGGTGTTAGAGACTGTGCGACCAGCTGGTTCTGCGCTTAGTGACGCACATCCATAGCAAAGAACCGAAGTGGGGAAAATTTAGTAGGGTTGGATTTTTCAATAGGCCTACCTCAGGTCATCTCATCTGGCAATAGTAGTGGTGCTTCCTTTTTTTTTTTTTTTTTTTTTTGATACTTGGCTTAGAAAATAGCCATAAGGAGAATACAAAGACTTACGTACGCCTACCGTCGCGTTCTATATATTTGATTTCTGGTTGATCTGCTGGTGCTGTACGTTCTGCAGTGGCATGTACTAGCCAATTGCTGAGCAATTTGTAGTGAGAACTTGCGACCGCTGTGTTCTGCCTTAGTGGACGCACATATCCATAGCCTACCGAAGTGGTAATTTATAGGGGTTGGATTTTCAATTAGGCACTAACTCAGTGTCACTCATCTGGCATGTAGTGTCTTTTGATACTTAAGGCTAGGAAAAATAGCCATAGGAGAATACATAGCTTACTTACGCCTACAGTAGCGTTCTATATATTTTAATTTCTGGTTTTATCTCTGGTGGCTTACTTCTATTCTGCAGTGCAGTACTAGCCATTCTGAGGCATTTGTAGTGTAGCTTGGCGACCAGCTGTGCTCTGCGCTTAGTGACTGCACCTGTCCATAGCAAAGACCGAAGTGGAAAATTTAGTAGGGGTTAAGATTTCAATTAGCACTACCTCATTGTCTCTCATCTGGCATATGTTATGTTTGCTTCTGATACTTTGGCAGATAAATAAGTTGCCCTATAGCAATAGGATAGCATTGTTGTGTCGTTTCTTCAAAACTCAAAGGAAACAAAAAACCAACAAAAAACAAACAAAACAACACAAAAAAAACAACACAAGTTAAAAAAAAAATAAGTTTATTAACTCTCATTTTAAAATGTTTAATAACCCAGGGCTAGGCGGTAGAGGACGTAGAGGGCGGTGACGTGGCGTCCACTACTGCAGGGGTGTCATAGGCCGGTCCTGGGCGGGGTGAAACACCACCCCGCTGATGAGGGAGCAGGGAACGGTCCGCATAGCTACCTTCCTTACTAGGTTTTCCCATGTCTGAAGTTACTGGACTTCTGTGGTCAGAGCATCGTTGAGGCCAGAACAGTGCGAACAGTGTGAATGTCTTGATTGTGACACTGCCTTCGAGCAATTTTGTCCACCCGCCATCAGTCTTCCACGCATCCACCCATGTCACCGAAACGCCACAAATTCCTCCATCTCCTGCACCTCACCTCCTCCCCCCCGTCTGCCCCCTCCCAGGAAATGTTGGCATTTGACCGCATACTCCGCGCTATCAGCGAACTGTTTTCTTGACCCGTCCCACGTCACAAACCACTGTCCGGTTTGCTGCTGAGCTATTTTCCCGATGCCCAGTTTACACAGTCACAGTCTGTGGGTGTGATGACCTTCCTTGACGTATGTGAGGAAGTGTGAAAGAGGTGTCGCGACGATGAGGAACACGGTTTGTCAGACAGTGGTGGGTTGAGAGGGTAAGGTTTCCAGGGCAATAGGAGTCCGAGGGGGGAGCAGACTGGGGATCGAGGATGATGAGGTGACAGAACCAGCTGGGTTGAGAGGCCGGGTGAACACACGGTTGCTTCTGAGACGAGGAGGTCCTCTAACCCGAACGGGTGGAAGAGGCATTGGTGTGTCCAGACGGAGCAGGGCCAGAGCTGGTGCTCAGCGCAAATGTGTCAACTAGTGAGCTCCCTGGCGAGGGCTCTTGCGGCGCGGGCTAGATCTTCAGAATCTGGAGGTTCTCAGGACACCGGATGAGACCGACGACTTGTGGTGGTGCCAACATTTGCCAAACCATGCTCAGCAAGGGTTCCAACCACTACTAGCTTAACTTAACTACCACCAGTATCCGCAGGCCTATGAACTGCTAACCACCCCACTCAGTGGCAACAGTCCCGTTCACCTCCGGCCGTGCAACACCACTCTGCTTCCTTCCCTGTTCAGCATTCTAGTCAGCCCCCTGCCCAGGACCACTCCACAAAAACCCACATCGTCGTCCTCCCACGATCCTCCAACAGCATCCTCCCCCATCCCACCAGCGTTCAGCTCCTCCACCCCCAACGCCTGGAGCGGAAACGCAATAATAGTGCAACCCACCCGCACGCCCAGCCCTAATGTGCCCATTTCCAGATTGCTAGCTGGAGATGCTGCCGCTATCGGCTAGTAGAGACCGAGCCTTTCGCATCCTCAATGGCTGCGGCCGCCCCCGGTATTCCGATCCCCGCCGCCACTACTTTTCCCCATGTTCCGTCCCAGCCCTGCACCATCACGTTTCGACAACATAATCCGTGGCCCTGACCAACTCCGTGTCTGACAAGGGCCACCTGACCACGGCCACGGTACGAGTCTGCCGGCAGGCCCCTATATTCTCTGACGCCACATTGGGTTAACTTTGTGGATGCGGGGAGGAACCGAGTCTGACCCCTGGGGCTGCTCATATACTGCGACGCCGAGATTGCGGGGCCTACCTCGGTCCAGGTGTTTCAGTCCTACTATGCCTCCTCCTCCTCCCCCCCCCTCCACCCATCTCCTCCAACTTAACCATCCGTGGGCACGGCGCATCATCTGTATGCTCTAGGCACAGCACAAGTGCCGTCGCTAAGCGACAGCATCTGTGCTCAAGAACTGGTCTTATACGCTATTCCCCCCCTCCAAAGCCTTTCCAGCCCACGACGCTTGAGGGTAGGCGGTGGGTTGGTCGGAAGTGAGGAGGGGGTGCGAGGGTGGGGGGGAGTCGTCAGTGGGAGGAAGATCGGTTGAGGGGAGACATCGTGCTCCGCGGGCGGGGTCTCCTTTTCCCTGAGGCGAGCAGCTTTCAGTCACCGAGGGAAAGTTGGAGGGAAGGTGATCTGCCGACTGGGAGGGGGGGAAGGAGGGGTCGCACTCTGTCCACCTACACGGTGTGAGTCTTGTCTGTCTTTCGGCCCTCCCCCTTGATGCCTAAAACCCAACCCCCTATTTCTTCACCTCAAGGTTAGGGTTGGGGGTAGGGGGGGGGGGTTGGCGCGGGGGTGTGAGGCGTGGGGGGGTGTGTAGGGGTGTGGTGGGGGTGTTTGTTGGGGTTTTAGCAGGGTATGAGGGAGAGGGGTGGGGGGGGGGGTGACGTATACCTAATTGTGCTCGCAAGTGGCGTACTTCTGGTGCCCAGTCTTCGAATTCCATACCCTGGTAGAGGTTCCTAAAGTTAAGATCCTTTCTGGCCGTACCCTGGTGGCGGCTCTCTTCACCTCGGCATCCTTGACAAACATTTTCCATGCCTTGGCCGCCATTTTTGTCACCTGTACTTACTTTGTCATCTTTTCCACATCCAGGTTACATCCTGCCGGACGAGCCTCGGAACCGCGACAGGCAGTGGGCAGCCGACTCTTTCTTCATTTGTCTAACGGGGGGGTGACAAGATCTCCTTTGACTCCCGTGCAGGGGCTGTGCAATCTGCGATGGAATGGGTGTCAGATACCTTCCCCGATTTTTGCTGCCACTCTCCGGGCCACGCGCGCCTCTTCCAACTGGCCTCCCACCGACTGTTGTGCGGCGTGCCCACGGGTGGAATTCAAACACTGACATGTTTCCCAGAGTTTACCAGCAGCGCCGAGCGATTGTAACTGCCATGTCACTTCCACCATAACTGGATCAGGTCAGTCAGCTATCCTCCAGTCTACAAATTGAGGAGTGGACTGGATTCTGATTCTGTCAGGTGCTGAGTACCTTGATGAGTCAAAACACATGGTCAGTGCGATGCCGCCATCAATATCCAGTCCTCACCAGCCCGCTGCTTGGCACTGTTGAAAAACGCTCTGGTCAGCATTAAGTCGGAAGCTTTGCGCTCGTCACAAGAGCAGGGGAAGACTATTCCCCTTTTGATAGCCAAAGCACCCTCAGGTTCTGTTTCTCAGCGCCTATCGTAGGAGTGGAGGTGGAGGAGGAGAGGAGGAAGAGGGAGTAAGAATGTGGCGAGACACAAAGGGGACCATTGTTGAGTCCTTTACTGTTCCGCGTGTTATGGGCAGAAGAAGGGAGTTGAGGAGGGAAATGGACATCAGCCAGTGAGGGAGTGAATGTCTTACGCGTTTGTACTCTGGCGCTATGGCAGATTTCAGCTATGCTGCCTATCCCTGACCCTCGCGTTCAAGAATTGATTCCAGCATCGCTTAACTGGGTGTTCACTCTCCTGACCCACGGTTACACAACAGCAAATCTTTCCACTCTCACACTCCCTGCAGATGAAAGGAGTGGTGGAGAATGCATGACTACCAGCAGGCCCTGGTGCACAATCTGAAACAGTATTTCCCTTCTGCAACGCTACGCGCAGGTGCGTAGTTCGGGCGGGACAAGTAGCGAGGGAGTAGGCGAGCAGGCAGCTTTCAAGCCCTGGCAAGGGTCCGCTTTACAGGCTGTTGGCCACTTTATGTCACCCAGCCAGACACTGTCACCTTCCCCATTCCCTCGCAGAAGTAGGGCTGATCTTTACAGAAAGATGGGGAGGGGGGGAGGTACTGCTGACCATACCATCGTCCTAAATGATCACAACACAGCTCCCTACACCACTGGGTTTCAAAGCTGGACATGTGGCACGAACTGTCGTGTACGCCTTGAGGTCTTGTTGCCGCGTCCGCGATCCGGTCTTGTCCGAGCGGGTTTCAGTGCACTGGTTCATCCATCACCGATACGCTTACACGCCTGTCGACTGACAGCCGCTGACAGGCTACGCATATTCACATTTAAAAATCAAGGCTGGATCTCGAATTCATTCCAATCTCCACCATGCAGGTGAGTGAAGCTCAACCCTGAATATGATCCACTCCTCCTCCCCCGTCCGCGTTTTCCTCCTTCTCCTCCTCTTTGTAAACTTAAAGCAAGTAAAATGGCTATTTTTTTGACGGCCCACTGGCTCGTTGCTATGTACTACTTCATGCATTTTAAATTTTTTCTGGAGGGCCACCTACCGGTCCTCTGTTTGAAACAATTTTTGTGAGTGCACATACAGGCACTCAAGCTATTCCATTTTGACTGCAAGCCACCTACCTGCTCCTCTGTTTGAAACATTGGACTAGCCACATACAGGGCACTCAAGTCTAATTCCTTTTACTGGGGGCCACCTCCCTGCTCCTCTGTTGGAAAAATGTTTGGGACTGCCACATACGGCACTCAATCTATTCCATTTTTACTGCAGGCCACCTAACTGCTCCTCTCGGTTGAAACATTTTTTGGGCTGCCCATACAGCCCTCAATCTATTCATTTTACTGAGGGCCACCTACCTGCTCCTCTGGTTTGAAAAATGTTTGGGACGGGCCACATCCAGGCACTCAATCTATTCCATTTTCTGCAGGCAGGGCCACTACTGCTCCTCTGGTTGGAAACTTTTTGGGATGCACATACAGGCACTCAAGCTATTCCTTTTACTGGAGGCCACCTACCGCTCCTCTGGTTGAAAATGTTTGGGACTGCCACATACCGGCCCTCAATCTATCCATTTACTACGGCGGCCACCTCCCTGGCTCCTTGGTTTGAAACATTTTTGGGATGCCACATACAGGCACTCAATCTAATTTTCCTTTACTGAGGGCACCTACCTGCTCCTCGGGTTTGAAAAATTTTTGGACTGCCACATACAGCACTCAATCTATTCCAGTTTAACTCAGGCCACCTACCTCTCCTCTGGTTTGAAACATTTTTTTTGACTGCCACATCCGGCACTCAATCTCTTCCATTTTAAACTGGAGGCCACCTCCCTGCCCTCTGGTTTGAAACCTTTTTGGACTGCCACATACCGGCACTCAATCTATTCCATTTACTGCAGGGCCGCCCTACCGCTCCTCTGGTTTGAAAATTGTTTGGGACGTTGCCACATACAGGCACAATCCCAATTAAATTGTCTCCATAGCGCCTCCACAAGTTGTCTACCATTGTACCGTCCAAAAGTCGTCCAATTAGCCTGCCCATACTTCGTCCCCTTTATCAAACGATGGTGTGTCAGGCAGAAATTGGGTTGTTTTCCATGGATTCCCATAAATTTGTTAACTTGGGTCGCCACCCGGCTGTGTTATCCACAAATATACTGGCAAACTTACCATTTAGGGATATTATTTTCACAGCGGCTTCTTGCGCATGCTTTTTACCAGTCCCTCCCTCACCCGATCATATCCTAAACTATAAGAACGCTACTATCGCTTGATCTTATACAAAATGCTTCTTAGAAGTGCTGTTTGGGGAGTAGCCGAAGACAAGGGGCTTGAATTTTGCAAAGCTCGCCTGGCGCGGAACGCCAGCTCCATGCGCATCTCGCTTCTTGCGCATCTGTTTACATCCCTCACCCGCCATATCCCAAACTTATAAGACGCTATCTACACTTAACTTTGGTTCAGGCTTGGACTCGAGTCTGACCCTGGGCTGGTCATATACTGCCGACGCAGAGATTGCTGGGCCTACTCGGCCGTCTCAAGCCTACTATACCTCCGTCCCACCCCTCCTCCACCTCCTCCTCCTCCGAATTACCATCCGTGGGCATGGCGCCATCATCGGGCTCTAGGCCCCGCAGCAGTGCGTCGCTAAGACGACAAGCAGGCCGTGCTGAACTGCTACCTATGCGATAAAGGCACCGCCCAGAGCTATCCCAGGGCATTCCACATCAAGTTGTTACTTGTCGCCACCGACGCTGCTGGTTTCCACAAAATATACTGGCAACCTTTTACCATTTTAGGGATAATTATTTCAGCTCTTCTGTGCGCATCGTTACATCCCTCACACCCGGCATATCCTAAACTTATAAGAACGCTACTACAGTTGATCTTATCCAAAAGGTTCTTAGAAGTGCTGTTTGGGGAGTAGCCCTAGAACGGGTATTGGATTGGCAAACTCGCCTGGCAGCGGAGCGCCAGCTCCATGCCGAGATCCACCTAACTAGTTGCAGCACCTTTAATCGGCTACTAGTTCACAACTGCATCCCTATAATAATAATATAATCGTTATTTATATACGCATCATATCTGTACGCTTTTAACAAATCATAGAAAACAAATACAAAGTAATGTAACAGAGCACCACATTTGTATGCACAACAGGCTGAGGTCCCCCTGCTCTGCCAGAGCTTACGTTTTATGAAGATGAGTGGGGTCACACGAGGTAAAAGAATATTTTAATGGTCCAGCCTTCTTCTAGGGAATAAAAAAAATATAACAAATGGAATTTCTGTCGCTTGAACCACCAGGCCGTCATCTTATATACCATGTCCAGGGTGAATGGGACTGCAGAGAAGTCTGGTGCCTGTTGGTTTGCTGGATAACAATGGGAGACACGACACAGGACTGTTTATAGAAAGAGTTAAACTTCATGCAGTAATGAGTTTATAGAGTGCCTACAGAAATGGGTTTTAAAAGAGCACGTTTGAAACTTTGGAGGTTAGGTTGTCGTCCTGATAGTCCCAGGGCAAGATTCCATTAGAATTGGTGTATGCTCTAGAGAAGTCTTACTAGACACGCGAGGTGGGTATAAGGTTAATTCCTCCCTAGGGGAGAATCTGACTGAGGTATTCCAATGCTGAAGATGGCACATGGCGGGATCCTGAAGAGGATACATTTACGGCGCGCTCCTCTGGAGGTTCACGATCTCCGACACATGAGATAACGAGTGGGAGTATGTAGGGGTGCAACGCATTCTACAGAGCTTTTATGAATGACATGAGTCTCTCCTTATTCTTTAGACTTTCTTCGTATCACCGTACGGGGAATTGGCACTCCAGTGCAGCGACTGGCATGAACTGTAGCTACGATGGTCCCCTTATCAAACGAGCTGTGTCAGGCAGAATTTTGGGAGTTTGTTGGATTTCCTGGGTATCCATGTTAACTTTGTCCGCCACCCTGCTACTTGTAATCCACAAAATATACTGACTGGCAAACTTTTTCATGTAACGATATTTTTGAGCGCTTCTTCTATGCTCACCTCCTTTGGTTTCCTCTCTGACACCCATTGGTTTGAAGAGCCCTGAGTCCAATTACGGGATGTCGCCATGGACACTCTCTACCTGCTGCCGCTGCTCTGCATGCCGTCCCCTAATAGTTTGGCGGGTCAGGGTCAATTATTGGATAGTTTAGATGCTATCGTAGCTTCATTCTGTCACTCCTGTCATGCCAATGCTTTTGCCCATAATTTTGGCATCATCAGGTGCGATTAAGCCGCCTCAGAGGCATCCATGCATGCTGCCCTGGCCGTGTTATCCTCCTGTCCATTTCCTTGGGGATTTCCATCTGTTTTACGTCCTCGTTGCCTCTATGTCTGTATCTGTGGGTCCAAGCTTCCTTTGCCGATTTGCCTCTGTGTCCCCCTTTTCGAGCAATGCTCGCGAGCTCTCCCATTTGACATCTCAATGGGTGGATTTCGTATTCTGCCGAAGACGACACTGTCTAAGCGGCACACGTTTCGTCCTCGACTACACGAGTACCCGAGCAGTTTAGTTTTCGCTACCGATTCATCTCTGTTCCTCCATACTATTCACGGATGGTACCTCATGTAACAATACTGCAGGTGCGGCCTGGATTTAAGTGGGCCCTGGAAAAACAACTGTTTTAAAGTGGCCCCTTCTGGGGTGGGCCCCTTCTTCTATAATACCTCGGGCGTGATTTCGCGCGGTAAAATCAAAACAAGTGCGTGGCCCTTGATGTGGGTTGAGTTACTAACTGCATCCAACTGTTTTTAGAAGGTCTAATCAACTTGTACCACAGAGAAGCAACCCTATAAGGCTCCCCTTATTACAGATACCACGCGTTCTGTTTTTTAAGAGAACCACACTTAATTACTAAAATACCCTTCTCCGATAGCCCATAGATGTGAACTACTATATTTACCGTCCCCTAATGTAACATTAGATATAACTACTATCGCTCTGCTGACTGGCCTGCCCTATGGTACAAGAATAGTAACACTATCATACGCCCCCTTGTACAGGTATTCTAACTACTATAATCTGCCCCCTATGTACATCCGAATATAACTACTATAATACTGCCCCCTATGTACAGAATATAACTCCTATAAGTACTGCCGCACCCCTATGTCCAGCATATACCTACTCTAATACTGACTGCCCCTTATTACAGGGAATATAACTTCTATAGCACCTCACACTTTCCGCGATGTACAAGAATATAACTCGATACATTCGATCTTATACTCGCCGTGCTGCCCCTCATCATACAGGACACATATACAAACTCTTATAATGTACTTGTGGCCCGCCTATGTAGCAGCGACTCATAACGTATCGCTATATATACGGGCGGCCAGCCCGTATGACCCGCCCACCCGCCCAGATATACTTCACTACTATATATTTACTGAGGTGTGCCCCCTATGTCAAGACTATCCTACTATAGACTGCCCCCTATGTCAGAATAGAACGACTATAAACTGGCTCCTATGTACAAGAATATAACTACTATACAACTGCCCCTATGTCCAAGTATATACTACTATAATACGGCCCCTATGTACAAGAATATACCTACTATAATGCGCCCCGATTTATAAACAAGAATATAACTACTATTTACTGCCCCTATTTACAATAATATAACTATATAATACTGACCCCTATGTACATGAATATAACTACTATAATACTACTGGCCCCCCTATGTAACAAGAATATAACTACGATATACTGCCCCCTATGTGCAAGAATATAACTACTCTAATACTGCCCCCCTATGTACAGGAAGATAATTACTATAATACTACCCCCTATGTACAAGAATATTAACTACTCTAATACTGCCCCTAGGTACAAGAAATAACTATATAATACGCCCGATGTACAGAGGAATAACCTACTATAATACTGCCCCTATGTACAGGAATTACCTACTATAATACTGCCCCCTTATGTCCAAGAATATAACTACTATATACTGTACTGCCCCTATGTACAGGATATAACTATATAATACTGCCCCCTATGTACAAGAATATACTAATATAATCTTGCCCCCTATGTACACGAATATAAACGCTATAAGCTGCCCCTATGTACACGAAATAACTACTATAATACTGCCCCCTACGTTACATGAATATAACTACTATACCTGCCCTCTACGTCAGGAATATAACTACTTATACTGGTGGCCGAGTGATAGATGGGAGCCCCCTATGTCCAAGAATATAACTACTATAATCTGCCCCTACTACAAGACATATACCTACTATAATACTGCCCCTACCTACAAGAATATAACTACTATAATACGCCCCCCTATGTACAAGAATATAACTACTATAATACTGACGGCCCCAATGAACAAGAACTACTACGATAATACTGCCCCCTATGTACAAGAAATAACTCTATATACTGCCCCTCTACACAAGCACATAAACTACTATAATACTCCCCCTATGTACAAGATCAATATACTACTATATACTGCCCCCTATGTAAAGAATATACTACTATAATACGCCCCTATGTACAAGAATATAACTACTATAATAACCCTCCCCCCTGAATTTAGTCAGGAATAATAACGGTGCGTGTACCATCACTGCCCCCTATGGCTCTAGGCACGACAACTATCGATAATACATTTCGTGTCGAAAGGGAAAAAAAACACCTCTTTACACATGGACATGACCATATTAGACATGCCTAAATCCGCCACGCCTGACACCAAGAGGTTTATCACGTATACCGAGGGCACACACTTTACATATCTACTAACACTCTGGACGATGGCCCACATGTCATGTTACACGACCTGCTCTGCGTATTCTAAACTCCTCTACACCTATACAGTAGTCTTCAGAACATCTACATGTACGGGCCGCCAAACCCGCCCCAGACACCAGTAATAAAACACTGCCTCATCGTCTCCACCCTTACATTTGACGACCTGATAGCGCACCTGTTACACACTCCCCTGGTGAACAGCCATAATAGTCCACTATATGGTCACCTCCGGGCCTGGCAGAAAAGCAGAGCACCGTGGCCGTTTCTACAGCGCGGTCATACATCAACGTATCTACACACCCTCTCGGTGCCCCGGCCCCCCAGCGTCGAGAGGTTCACACCATACACCACACTTAGATGGTGAGAGTCTCAACGCGACAGGACTTCCACTCCTATTACGCGTAGTTTCCCACGTGCACCAATACCACTCATCAACGCCCTGCCTACACAACACTTGTACCCAGTGTGCACACGTATTCCCTCCGCTTACCAGCCTTAATCTTTATCGTCATATCGTAGACTGGGTACCATGTGTGACCGGCACTCCCGAACCGCGCGATCGAACACTGTCCTCATCTCCTCTCGACTTAGAATCACCGTCGTCAAGAATGTTCATACGGCCGGTTCACGTACACTGTTCACATGATTCTCCATCATCATGGATCACTTCTGTTCAAACCATATTCGCCCCCCCATACCCTTGTCACCCCATTGAGCCCTATAACAGTCCCCTCACTGTATACATAAGTATCCACACTCTATCCCTAGTAATACACGAGTCAAACTTGGAGAGAGTGACGGTCGGTCTTCAAAATCGCTGGGGCCTCTGGGCGGTCATAGTCCACACGGTGAATCATACTCCGGATGATAACAACATGGCCCCAGTCCAAGCACCTACAGCAACAGTGTACAGGGGGCTATCGTGGTAGCCGATGCCCACCCCTGTGAGGGCTATACAACTATCCATGGTCGTCAGGGGGCGTGCCCCACGAGCTGTGCCAGCATGCGACCCGGGGTAGAGTGGCAGAGGGCCGGGTGTCCCACCGTCGAGCGAACTACGCGCACACGCGGGTCACCCAGCGCCGCAAAGTTCTCCTCAATTGTTCTGCTGGCACATCCACCCCGTACACACAACCTCCCCCCATATACATCACCACACCATGACCGCCCGAATACAGATCACGCACCATACGTGCGCCCAATGGCAAACATAGCGTCATGCCTGCACCACGCACTACGTCATCGCGGGTCAAGACAACATTGCAGAAAAAGTCACCGGACTCAGCCATACGGTCCATGGCTGGTGGGGGATGTTACATGGGACCGTATGGCTGTGTGGGGAGGTTACCGGGGACGTAATGGCCTGGTGGGGATTTACTGGACCGTATTGCTGGTGGGATGATACATGTGACCGTCATGGCTGTTGGGGAGGTTTCTGATGGGACCGTATTGGCTGGTGGGGATGTTCATGGGACCGTAATGGCTGTGGTATGTTGCATGGACCGTATGGCGGGTGGGTATTGTTGCATGGACTGTATGGCAGTGGGTATGTTGCATGGGACTTCGAGGGCTGGGGGTATGTTTCAATGTGACTGTAGCTGAATAAACGGTCCCATTTAACATATACTTTTCAGCTGCACCAGCCCTCAGTCCCTGTAACACTCCCACCATCCTACAGTCCCATGATAACATACGCGCTCCAGCCATACGGTCCCACTGTAACTAGACCCTACCACCATACGGGTCCTCCTGTAAACATACCCACCACCTAACGGTCCCATGCAACATACCCCCCAGCATACGGTCCCATGCAACATACCCACCAGCCATACATCCCATGCAACATACCCACCATCCATACATGTCCCATGCAACATACCCACCAGCCACACTGTCCCAGTAACATCCCCAACGCCCCCATACAGTCCCCATGTAACCTACCCACCAGCCATACGGTCGCAGTACATCCCCACCATCAGGCATACGGTCCCCATTGTAACCTACCACCAAGCCATACGGTCCATGGTAACCTACCCACACATCCATACCTGTCCCATTTACCATACCCCCCCAGCCATACGGTCCCGGTAACATCCCCCCCATCCATAAGGGCCTCACCACATAACCCACCAGCATACAGTCCCCTGCAACATCCCCACCATCCATAACGGTCCCATGCAACATCCCCACCAGCCAAACAGAGTCCCATGTCCAGTGTCCAGCCACCTAGTCCATACAGTCCCATGCACATACCACACCAGCCATCGGTCCCCATGTAATATAGGCACTTACCCTGTAAGGCTCTTTTCTCTCATTGTCCCGCTTGTCTTCATCCTACACTTAGAGAGCTTCTCTGTTAATCCAGGGGAAGAGTGGGTGGCTACCAGGGGTAGGGGGGTGATCACACGAGTGGGGGGGGGGCGATCGCAGGGGGGGGCCTGTGTGGTCTCTGGAGCTGACTTTATCTATAGTTGTCAGCTCCACAACAGTGCTCGTGGCCTACAAATCTATCTGGAAGAGAGGCCGTTCCCGCGCATGGGAAGTCACGATGCGTGTCCACGTACACAGTCATCAGAGACACAAGCACGAGCAGGCGGGGAATTCCCTGCAGCGCTGCGCCCTGCCTCCATTTCCCTACGTCTTGGGGTGAGTTCATGGGGGTTTTTTTTTTCTTCACGGCCCCACCATGCAGCCAGGCCCCGGACCGGCGTCCCCAAAACTAGTCGGCCCCCGGGATTTCTCCGGTGGGTCTAATTGGCCATCCGCCCCTGAATACAGCCGACATCATACTCCTACTGAAGACGGGTGACTGTATAATCTGTATGGAGTGAGCTTCCCCTAGTGGTGGTTTATAATCTGTATGTGCGATCTCTTCCCCTATGGTGGTGTCTATCTGTAGTAGTGAGCTCCCTCCTAGGGGTGATGTATAATCGTTGCAGTGAGCCTCCCCCTAGGGTGTGTATGATCGTTATGTAGTGAGCTCCTCGAGTGGTTGTGTATATCTGTAATGTATGACTCCCCTCGTAGTGATGTCTAATCGTATGGCAGTAGCTCCCCCCCCTAGTGGTGTGTATAATCGGTAATGTAGTGATCTCCCCCTAGTGGTGGTGTGTATAATCTGTATTGTGAGCTCCCCCTAGTGTAGTGTAATAGGTCTGTTATGTAAGTGACTCCCCTGTGGTGGTGTACTAATCTGTATGTAGTGATCCCCCCCTAGTGGTGCTGTATAATCTGTATGTGGATCTCCCCTAAGTGGTGGTGTATAATCTGTAGGTAGTGAGCTCCTCCAGTGGTGGCTGGATAGATCTGTAGTAGTGCTCCCCCCCTAGTGGTGGTGTATAATCTGTATGTATGATCTCCTCCTCGTCGTGGTTATAATCTGTATGTAGTGGAGCTCCCCCTAGGGGTGGTTATCTGCATGTTGGGAGCTCCTCGGAGTGTGGTGTATACTCTGTAGTAGTGGAATCTCCTCCTCGTGGTGGTGTTTAAAGTCGTGGTGATGTAAATGATCATACACACCCTATTGGTGCTGTATAATCGTATGTTATAGCTCCCCCTAGTGGTGGTGTAGAGTCTGTATTGTAGTGAGCTCCTCTAGATTGTCCCCGCGCGCTGCCCCGGCCTCCAGTTCCTACGGGTCTGGAGGTGAGTGGGTCGGCGTGGTTTTTTTCTCATCGGCCCACCCAGTGTCAGATCAAGCCGGCCCATCTCATAGGCCCCAACTCTTGCGCCGGCGCGGGGATGTTCTCCCGGTGGGGCCTAATGGCCATCCGCCCCTGAATACAGCCGCATCCATACTCCTCTGCAGAGCGAGTGACTGTATAATCTGTATGTAGGGAGCTCCCCCTATGTGTGGTATCGTAAATGTTAGCGATCCCCCCTAGTGGGTTGTGTATAATCCTGTATGTAGTAGCTCCCTAGGGTGATGTATACATCTGTATGCATGAGCTCCCCGAGTGGGTGGTGTAAATCTGTTATGTAGTGAATCTCTCCCCTAGTGGGTGGGTATAATCTTATGTGTTAGCTCCTTCGAGTGGTGCTGTATATCTGTATGTAGTGGGCTCCTCTAGTGGTGGTGTATACTCTGATGTAGTGACCTCCCCCTAGTGGTGGTTTATAATCTGCATGTTGGGAGCTCCTCGTAGTGTGGTGTGATCCTGTATGTAGTGATCTCCTCCTATGGTGGTGTATAAATCTGTATGAGTGATCTCCCCCTAGTGTTGCTGGATATCTGTATTAGTGAGCTCCCCCTAGTGTGTGTATAATCTGTATGTAGTGAGCTCCTCCTAGTCGGCAGCGCTGCGCCCGGCCTCCAGTTCCTACGGTCTTGAGGTTGATTTCATGGGTTTTTTTCTTCATCGGCCCACCAGTGTCAGACCGGCCCGACCGGCCCCAAACGTTCGGCCCAACCGGGATTTCTCCCGGTGGGTCATGCCAGTCCCGCCCCTGATCATCCGACATCATACTCCTACTGAAGAGCTAGTGACTGTATAAGCTGTATGTAGTGAGCTCCCCCTAGTGGTGGTGGGAATATCTTTATGATAAGCGATCTCCCCCTAGTGGTGGGTGTTAATCTGTAGTTAGTGAGCTCCACCCTAGGGGTGAATTATATCTGTATGCAGGAGCTACCCCTGTGGTGGTGTATAATCTGTATGTAGTGATATCCCCCTATTGTGGTGTGAATCTGTATGTAGTGAGCTCCTCCGAGTGTGGCTGTATATCTTATGTAGTGATCTCCCCCTAGTGTTGGTGATAATTGCATGTAGGAGCTCCTCGTATTGGTGGTTGTATAATCTGTATGTAGTGATCTTCCTCCTAGTGGCGTGTGGTATACCGGTAATTATGATCTTCCTCCAGTGGGGCGGTCTATCTGATGTAGTGAGGCTCCCCCCAGTGGTGGTGATATCGGTATGTATTATCTCCCATAGTGGTTGCGTATAATCTGTAAGTAGTGATCTCCCCCTAGTGGGTGGTGTATATATGTATGTAGTGATTTCCTTCCTAGTGGTGGCTGTATAACGTATGTAGTGAGCTCCCCCTAGTGGTGTGGTAAATCTGGATTTAGTGAGCTCTCCTAGTGGCGGTGTATAATCTGTATGTATGACTCTCCCCCTATTGGTGGTGTAAAATCTGCATGTATTGAGCTCCTCGTAGTGTGGTGTATAATCTGTATGTAGTGATCTCCTCATAGTGTGTTTTGTTCTAATCTTATGTAGTGGATCTCCCCCCTAGTGGTGGCTGTCTAATCTGTATGTGTGAGCGTCCCCCCTATGGTGGTGTATAACTGTATAATGATGAGCTCCTCCTAGTGGTGTGTCCTAATCGGAATGTATTGATCCCCATAGTGGGGCTGTATAATCTGTAAGTAGTGATCTCGCTCCCCTCCCCCTAGTGGTGGTGTATAATATGTATGTAGTATTTCCTTCTAGTGTGGCTGTATACTCGGTATGTAGTGAGCTCCCCCTAGTGGTGGTGTATAATCTGATGCAGTGAGCTCCTCCTATTGTGGTGTAATAATCCAGTATGTAGTGATCTCCCCCTAGTGGTGTTGTATAATCTGCAATGTAGAGCTCCTCGTAGTGGTGGTGTATAATCTTTTTGTAGTGATCTCCTCCTAGTGGTGTTGTATAATCTGTATGTAGTGATCTCCCCCTAGTGGTGGCTGTATAAATCTGTATGTAGTGAGCTCCCCTAGTGGTGGTGGTAATAATCTGTATGTAGTTAGCTCTCCAGTGGTGTGTATAATCTTTAATGTAGTGATCTCCCCATGTGGTTGCTGTTAATCTGTATGTAGTATCTCCCCCTAGTGGGTGTATAATATTATGGAGTGATTTCCTTCTAGTGTGTCTGTGATAATCTGGATGTAGTGAGCTCCTCCTAGTGGTGGTTGGTATAATCTGTATGTAAGTGTTTCCTTCTAGTGGTGGTGTACAACTCTGCAGGTAGTGTGACTCCCCCTAGTGGTGGTGTATAATTGTATGTAATGATCTCCCCCTAGTGTGGTTATATCTGTATGTAGAGCTCATCTTAGTGGGGCTGTATAATCTGTATTAAATGATTCTCCCCCCTAGTGGTGGTTTATAATCTGATGTAGTGAGCTCCCCCTATTGTGACTGAATAATCTGTATGTCACTACGTGAGCCTCCCTATAGGTGATTGTATGAATCTTTATGTAGTGGATCTCCCCCTATTGGTGTGTTTATAATCTGTATGTATGATCTCCCCCTATTGGTGATGTATAATGTGTATGTAGTGAGCTCCCCCTTGTGGTGGTGGTTAATCTGTATGTAGTGATCGCCTCCTAGTGGGTGTATAATCTGTAATTAGTGAGCACCCCTAGTGGTGGTGGATTCTCTGTAATGTAGGGTCTCCCCCTAGGGGTGGTGTATAATCTTATGTATTGAGCTCCTCCTCGGTGGTGGTGTATAATCTGTATGTAGTGAGCTCCCCCTAGTGGTGGCTGTATAATCTGTATGTAGCGATCTCCCCCTAGTGGTGGTGATAATCTGTATGTAGGGTGAGCTCACCCCTAGGGGTGATGTCTATCTGTGATGCAGTGAGCGCCCCCCTAGTGGTGGTGTATGATCGTTGTAGTGAGCTCCTCCTAGTGTGGTGTAATAAATCGGTATGTAGTGAGCTCCCCCTAGTGTGCTGTATAATCCGTATGCAGTGAGCTCCCCTAGTGTGGTGTAGAATCTGTAGTAGTGATCTCCCCCTATGTGGTGTATAATCTGTATGTATGAGCTCCCCCTAGTGTGTATGTATAGTCCTGTATGTAGTGACCTCCCCCTAGTGGTGGTGTATAATCTGTATGTAGTGATCCCCCCCTAGTGGTGCTGTTATATCTGTTAGGTAGTGTAATCTCCCCCTATATGGTGGTTATAATCTGTATTGAGATGAGCTCCTCCGAGTGGTGGCTGTATAATCTGTATGTAGTGATCTCCCCCTAGTTGGTGTTTATACATCTTAGTAGTGAGCTCCTCCGATTGGTGGTGTATAATCTGTATGTAGTGATCCTCCCCCTGTGTGGTGTATAATCTGCATGTTGGGGAGCTCATCGTGTGGTGGTGTGTATAAAAGCTGTATGTATGATCTCCTCCAGTGGTGGGTGATAATCTGTATTATGATCTCCCCCTAGTGGTGGCTGTCTAATCTGTATGTAGTGAGCTCCCCCTAGTGGTGGTGTACAAATAATCTGTATGTAGTGAGCTCCCCTAGTCCCTGCAGCGCTGCGCCCGGGTCCTCCGTTCCTACGGTCTTGAGGGTGGAGTTCAATGGGGGTTTTTTTCTTCATCGGCCCACCATTGTCAGAACCGGCCCCGACCGCCCCGAAACGAGTCGTCACCCGTAACTTTTTCTCCCGGTGGGTCTAATGGCCATGCCCCCCTGAATACAGCCGACAGCATACTCCTACGAAGAGCAAGTGACTGTATAATCTGTATGTAGTGAGCTCCCCCTAGTGGTGGTGGATAATCTGTATGTATCGATCTCCCCCTATGTTGGTGGTGGAATCTGTATGTAGAGCTCCCCCTAGGGGTGATGTATAATCGGTATGCAGTGATCTCCCCCTAGTGGTGTGTATAATCTTGTATGTAGTGATCTCCCCCTAGTGGTGGTGTATAATCTGTATGTAGTGAGCTCCTCCGGTGGTGGCTGTATAATTCTGTAATGTATGATCTCCCCCTATGGTGGGGTATAAATCTGCTTAGGGACTCCTCGTAGTGGTGGTTATAATCTGTAGGTAGTGAATCTCCTCCTAGTGGTGTTGTATAATCTGTATTTAGTGATCTCTCCTAGTGGTGGCTGTATAATCGGTATGTAGTGAGCTCGCCCAGTGGTGGTGTATAATCTGTATGTTAGTGGATCTCCCCAATAGTGTGGCTGTATAATCGTAAGTAGTGTCTCCCCCTAGTGTGTGTATAATATGTCATGTAGTGATGTCCTTCTAGTGGTGCTGTATAATCGTATGTAGTGAGCTCCCTAGTGGTGTGTATAAATCTGGATGTAGTGAGCTCCTCCTAGTGGTGGTGTATAATCGTATGTAGTGATCTTCTCCCCCTAGTGGTGGTGTATAATCTGCATGTTATGGAGCTCCTCGTAGTGTTGGTGTATAATCTGTAATGTGTGATCTCCCTCCTAGTGGTGTGGTATAATCTGTATGTAGTGAGCTCCCCCTAGTGGTGGCTGTATAATCTGTAATGTAGTGAGCTCCCCCTAGTGTGGTGTATAATCTGTATTTAGTGGAGCTCCTTCTAGTGGTGGTGTTATAAATCTGTAATGTGTGATCTCCCCATAGTGGTGGCTGGATATCTGTAGTATTGATCTCCCCCTAGTGGTGTGTAATAATTGTAGTAGTGTTCCTTCTAGTGTGGCTGTATAATCTGTATGTCGTGAAGCTCCCCCTGTGGTGGTGTATATCTGGATTTTTTGAGCTCCTCCTATGGTGTGTATAATCCAGTATGTAGTGATGCTCCCCCTAGTGGTGGTTGTATAATCTGCATGTAGGGAGCTCCTCGTAGTGGTGGTGTATAATCTGTATGTAGTGATCTCTCCTAGTGGTGTTGTATAATCCTGTATGTAGGATCTCCCCTATTGTGGCTGTATAATCTGTATGTATGAGCTCCCCCTAGTGGTGGTGTATAATCTGTATGTTAGTGGAGCTCCCTAGTGGGGTGTTAATATCTGTATGTAGTGATCTCCCCATAGTGGTGGCTGTATAATCTGTAAGTAGTGAATCTCCCCTAGTGGTGGTGTATATATTTATTTATTGATTTCTTCTAGTGGTTGGCTGTATATCTGGATGTAGTGATTCTCCTAGAGTGGTGTATATCTGTAGTAGGTATTTCCTTCTAGTGGTGGTGTACAATCTCAGGTTGATCTCCCCCTAGTGGTGGTTATAATCTGTATGAGTGATCTGCCCCCCAGTGGTGGGTGATAATCTGTATGTAGTGACTCCTCCTAGTGTGGCTGTATAATCTGTATGTATGATCTCCCCCTAGTGGTGTGTTTATAATCTGTATGTAGGATCTCCCCCTAGTGGTGATGTATAATCTGTAGTACTGAGCTCCCCCTAGTGGTGATTGTATAATCTGTATGTAGTGACTCCCCTAGTGGTTTGTGTAATAAATCGTATTGTAGTGAGCTCCCCCCTAGTGGTGATGTATAATGTGTATTAGTGATCTCCCCCTTGTGGTGGTGTATAATCTGGGTGTTATGATCTCCTCCTAGTGGTGTATATCTGGTAATGTAGTGAGCACCCTAGTGGTGGTGTATTATCTGTATAGGGATCTCCCCCTAGGGGTGGTGTATAATCTGTATGTAGTGAGCTCCTCCTAGTGGTGGTGTCTAATCCTGTATGTAGTGAGCTCCCCCTAGTGGGTGGCTGTATAATCTTTATGTAGGATCTCCCTAGTGGTGGTTGTATAATCTGTATGTAAGTGAGGCTTCCTCCTAGTGTGATGATAATCTGTATGTAGTGATCTCCCCTAGTGGTGACTGTATACCCTGTATGTAGTGACTCCCCCTAGTGGTGGTGTATAATCTGTATGTAGTGACTCCCCCATAGTGAGGGCTGTATATGATAGTGTATGTGGTGAGCTCCCCCTGTGGTGGTGTATTAATCTGTATGTAGTGCGCTACGCCCCATATTATGGTGTAATAATCTGTATTTAATGATCCTCCCCCTATTGGTGATTGTATAATCTGTAATGTAGGGCAGCTCCCCCTAGTGGTGGTGTATAATCTGTATTATGAGCGCCCCTAGTGGGGCTGTATAATCTGTATGTATTGAGCTCCCCCCCTAGTGGTGTGTATAATCTGTATGTAGTGATCCCTCCTAGTGGTGTATAATCTGTGATGTAGTGACACCCCTAGTGGTTGGTGTATATCTGTAGTAGTGATCTTCCCCTATGGGTTGTTGGATAATCTGAATGTAGTGAGCTCCTCCTAGTTGTGGGTATAATCTGATGTAGTAAGCTCCCCCTAGTGGTGATGTAATAATCTGTATGCAGTGAGCTCCCCCTTGTGGTTGTGTATGATCCGTATGTAGTGATGCTTCCCTATTTGTGTGTAATAATCTGTAAGGGAGTGAGCTCCCCCTAGTGGTGGGTGTATAATCTGTATGTAATTGAGCTCCTCCTTGTGGTGTATAATCTGTAATGTAATGAGCTTCCTCCTATTGGTGCTGTATAATCTGTATGAGTGATCTCCCCCTAAGTGGTGGTTATAATCTGTATGTAGTGAGCTCCCCTAGTGGTGGTGTATAATCGTGGTATGAGCTCCCCCCCCTAGTGGTGGCTGTATGATCTGCATGTAGTGAGCTCCCCCTATGGGTGGCTTGACAATCTCTATGTCGGGAGCTCCTCCGAGTGGTGGCTTATCATCTGTATGTAGTGAGCTCCCCCTATTGCGGGCTGTATCTGTATGGTACCGCGTGTTGTCCCCCTAGTGTGGTTGTAATATCTGTATGTAGTGATCTTCCCCCTAGTCTGGGCTTGTTCAATAAATCTGTAGACATCAGTGCCCATTCCCCGTGTAGTGTGACTGTATAATCTGTATTGGTTGAGCTCCCTCTAGTGGTGGCTGTATAATCTGTCTGGAGTGAGCTTCAGTCGCTAGTGTGGTGTTAATCTGGATGTGGCACGCTCCCCCTGTCTGGTCGTGGCTGGATAATCTGTATGTAGTGTACATGCATCCACGGTAGTTGTGCGCTGCGGTACATAATCTTTCGTGTAGTATAAATTGAGCGTCTACTTCCTCCACATGCGATGGGTATAATCTGTATGTCTAGTGAGTCTCCCCGCCTATGGTTGCTGTATAATCTGTATGTATGAGCTCCGCCTGAGTGGTGGCTGTAGAATCTGTCTGTAGTAGAGCTCCACTGGACTGCTGTGGGTCTGTTCTCTCTTTGTATGCAGTGATCTCCCCTAGTGTTAGTGTAAATCTGTCATTAGTGATCTCCCCCTAGTGGTGGTTGTAATAATGTGGTATTGAGTTGAGGGCTCCCCCTATGGTGACTGTAATAATCTTATGTAGTGGAGCTTGCAGCGCCCCTAGTGGGGTGACTGTAAATCTTTATTGTGTCTTGGCTCCCCTAGTGGTGACTGTATTAATCCGTGATTGTTGAGCTCCCCCTAGTGGTGGCTGTATAATTTGTATGTAGTGATCTGCCTCTGGAGTGACATGATATAAGGAATGAAACTGGATAAAGGTTTTATCTGATACAATGTTATATTTGTATTGATTCATTTTTGTATCCTGGGATTTCATTTAAGGATGGTCAGAGTTTTGCCATCGATACATGATGATATGTCTGAATCCGCCCACATGATTTCCATGTGTTTGCAGTCACATGACGGATTGAATTCTATGCGCCTGGATGGGTCAATATTCCATTGTTGCCCGCTGTTCACATTTGTATCACCCTGCAGGATGGATTGCATAGGTTTTCAATGTAATGTAAGATAAATAGTGATGTGAAATCTCCCTGCAGTGGTCCCTGTCTCGGGAACACTCCATCATTGTGCTCCATCATTGTGCTCCTGCTGCACCGTCCTTTCTTCTCCTGACTTTGTTAATTACTATTGCCACTGCCTTTAATTAAATCCACCATAAATGAGTTCAGCTAGAACTAGCGACAATGTCCCCCTGCAGGAGAGTGCTGCACAGACCAAAATAGACGGCAGGGAGGGTGGGGGGCTTTAGCTGCACTTCTGAAGGCTTGTGCTGCCAGGTCCTGGCGAGGGTGGGAGGCTGTATATACATTGTGCTCTGGAGTGAAGGATGATATGTAATGATGGATAACATGAATGTATAGACACATCACATGTATACATACAGAGATAGACACATGACACACACATGTATACATACAGAGATAGCCACCAAGGAGCCCCCCCCCCCCCCACCAAAAACCCCCCCCCCCCACCAACAAAAAAAAAAAAAAAAAAAACAAACCTAAAAAAAAAACAAACACAAAAAAAAAAAAAAAAACCAAACCACAAAAAACACAAAAAAACACAAAAAAAAAAACATGTTACTACATACAGAGATAGACACATGACACACATGTATACATACAGAGATAGACACATGACACACACATGTATATAGATAGACTCATGACACACACATGTATACATACAGAGATAGACACATGGCACACACATGTATATAGAATGACACATGACACACACATGTATGCATACAGAGATAGACACATGACACACACATGTATATAGATAGACACATGATACACCCATGTATACAAACAGAGACACATGACACACACATGTATACATGTATATAGATAGACACATGATACACACATGTATACAAACAGAGACACATGACACACACATGTATACATGTATATAGATAGACACATGATACACACATGTATACATTCAGAGATAGACACATGACACACACCTGTATATATAGATAGACACATGATACACACATGTATATATAGATAGACACATGATACACAAATGTATACATACAGAGACACACATACGGAATACACCACATGTATATTAGATTAGGAACACTCTATACTACAGTATACTTGTCTATAGACACATTGATACTAAATGTATCATACAGAATATACACATTACACATACATGTTATACATACGAGGATACACCATGATCACAATGTATATAGATATAGACACTCTATACATACATGTATACTTGTAATATAGATAGACCACTATACATACATGTATCATACAGGATAAGACCACTGTGAAATAGGGCATGCAGAGAAAGCCATGACACACAACAGGAGGATGCACATGCCACATATATACATCATAATACACACATACACCACTCTTACAAGCCACATATTTGTCACGAACGCATGCAGGGATATTACACACTATGTTCATTTATCGTGGCTGAATAGCCTTCATACGCTCGTTCAACTTTCTCAATTTTCCATCAAATTGAATACAATTATCTTATGTTTATGTCACAGAGCGACACAAGTACTCAGTTTTTTAGAAGTGAAAAGTAACTGATAAATACATTTTCCAACTATCTGCAATTTAGACTCGGAGATGTGCGTTGTGGTTATGTAATCACCCGCGTCATCCACTTGCCTCTACAGTCTTCTCGTTAGTTACTGGTACCGGCAGATGATCCGGATGCCATTTATTCTCAGTGTAACTACAGATGATCTGTGAAGGCCTCAGAGTTTTGTTGGAGAACATTAGTGAACACACAAACAGCACTTGTTCTCCAACCAGAGGACTGAACTATTTTGGTGAAAAGGACTGGAGAAACCTCCACCTCTAGATTCAAAGCAGTGGAGAGATGTCCTCCAGCAGACCTGCCTCGGACTAATGATGGTCCACAAAGTTGGACCACTCCCCCTATGTGGCTGCATGTCTTTATAAAGCCGTTACAACAAAGCCACCGCCTCATAGAGCACCACTCAGTTTGAGCCACCCCATCATAGAGGCAATACCCCACTTAGTATCCACCCCACATAACAGCCACCCACATGAGCCACCCACACTAGAGCCCCACACTCATATAGCCACCCCGCATAGAGCCACCCATCAGAGAGCCCCCCCACAATATAGCCATCCCCTCATAGAGCCACCCCACCTAGAGCAGCCCCTCATAGAGGCACCATATAGAGCCACCCCTCATAACCAACCACATATAGCGCCCCTCATAGAGGCACCATATAGACATCAGTTCTCAACCTGTGGGTTGCGACCCCAGCAAGTGCGAATGACCAAAACAGGGGTAGCCTAAAGCCATTGGAGCCGCCGCGATTTTTATTGCGTTTTTTACCCACAACTCGCATGGTTTGGGGTCACCCACAACATCTTAAAACTGTGTTCGTGGGTTCACAGCATTACAAGGTTTGAGCACCACTGATATAGAGGCACATACATAGAAGGCACCAATAAAGTGACTCATCCAGCAGGGCAGCTTTTGACTGCTCCAGCGACTCCATTGTCCTCGGCATGTAATGATATTTGTCCCCTGTCAGCTTCTTCTTTAAGAACAAACCTCACATTGTGATTCAGGGAACTGTGAGATTTTTCCTAATTTTCCCAAGACGTCCCTTAATGACCTTGAGTTCGGGCTTATTAGACAGCGATGGCGGCGCTCGGATGAGAGTGCCGGAATCAGATATCCGTACATCGAGAATTATAGTGTGTGGAGGATAAACAAGGTCACGTGGCTGCGGCCGCCAGCGGATTCACACCGGGCAGAGCAGAGGGAAAAGTAGAGCGCAGCATATGAGGGGTTTCTGTGCAGTCTCTATTTGTGCAGATTCATCCAGTGCAAACTGATTGTACATGTAGTTATAAAGTGTCTGCGCCAGTTTTGTCCCGCTTCTGCACCTAAGGGGGTTGTTACTGCTTAGTCTGAGTTTGGGCCACATTTATTACTGATGGGCACCACAATTCTGCAAAGTGCACCAAAACATGGGGGCAGTGCAGGGGGCGGCGGATTCATAAAGAACCGTGCACCACAATACATGAATCTGGCGCCCCCTGCACACTACACAGGTAACTGCACTAGTTTTGTGGGCCACTGTGTGCAGTCTCTTCCTCCTGTGCAGTCACTGTATGCAGTCTCTTCCTCCTGTGCAGTCACTATGTGTAGTCTCTTCCTCCTGTGCAGTCACTGGGGGTCATTTACCTACGGGCCGATTTTTTCTCCGACTTTTTACCCGAATATGTCCGATATGCGCCGATTTTCCCCTGAATTGCCCCGGGATTTTTGCGCATGCGATCGGATTGTAAGCGCAAGGCCCGGCATGCGCGCGCCGGAAATCGGCGCACGAAAAGCCGACAGATTCGAAAAACGCCGCATTTTTTTAAAAAAAAATGTGTCGCGGAGCTCGCACTAACCTGTGTGCAGTCCCTTTCCTCTTGTGCAAGTCCTGTGTGCAGTCCTTTCCTCTTGTGCAGTCACGTGTGGTCCCTTCCTCCTGTCAGTCCCTGTGTGCAGTCCCCTTTCCTCTGTGCCATCACTGTGTGTCACCTCTTCCTTCTGTGCAGGTCACTGTGTGCAGTCCTTTCCTCCTGTGCAGTCACTGTGTGCAGTCCTTTCCTCTGTGCAAGTCCCCTGTGGTCAGTCTCTCCTCCTGTTCAGTCACCGTGGCAGTCTCTTTTCTTCCTCCGTGCAGCACCGTGTGCATGTCTCTTCTCTTCCTCCTGTGTCAGCTTCCCTGTGTGCAGTCCTTTCCTCCCTGTTGTCGGTCATGTGTGCGTCCTTTCTCTCCTTGCAGTCACTGTGTCATTCTCTTCCCTCTGTGCAGTCACTGTGGCAGTCCTTCCTCCTTGCAGTCCCTGTGTGCAGTCTCTTTCCTCCTGTTGCAGTCACTGTGTGCGTCTCTTTCCTCCTGTGCAGTCCGTGTTGCAGCGTCTGCCTCTGTGGCATTCACTGTGTGCAGTCGTTTCCTCCTGTGCAGTCACTGTGTGCAGTCTCTTCCACCTGTGCATTCCCTGTGTGCGCCTCTTCCTTCCTGTGCATCGCTGTGTGCGTCTCTTTCCTCCTGTTGCAGGGTCGCTGTGTTCTCTCTTCCCCTCTGTGCCAGTCACAACATGTGCAGTCTCTTCGTCCTGTGCATCACTGTGTGGCAGCCTCTTCCCTCCTGTGCATCAATGTGTGCAGTCCTCTTTCTCCTGTGCAGCGCTGTGGTGCATCGCTTCCTCCTGTGCAGTCTCTTCCTCCTGTGCAGTCACAATTTGCAGTCTCTTCGGCCTGTGCAGTCCACTGTGTGCGCCTCTTCCTCCTGTGCAGTCACTGTGGTGCAGTCTCTTTCTCCCTCTTGTCAGTCGCTGGTTTGCATCTCTCCCCTCCTGTGCATTCCTGGGGTGGGGGCATCACATCATGACTCCCTCCTTGCTTTGGGCAGGATATACAGACCGTTAGTGTTATTCTCTTCTCACGCGGTTACTCCTTGTGGTATTTTTTACATATTGGCAGGCAGTGGCCGCTCCACCAGGTGAATATCCTCACATATATCGGACGCCGTTGTGATAAATAAGAATTTCCCGCTGGAGAGTATAATTGTTTCCATCTCTGGAGAACGGATCTCATGCTCCCATTGCGTCGGAGTTTGGTGTTAGATAATATTGTAATTGCTCATTAAATAATTCGCTTGTCTATATATAGTCTACTCTCAGTGACAGTCACTTCATCCGGACCATCTTACTTAGTAACTTAAAGAACTTCTTAAAAAGGGGAACTCCAGAGAGATCCAGAGATTTACTTGTGTTTTCTCATTAGACACCTTAAAGTGTGATATCATCACCCTCTATTGTATAATGTGTGATGTCACTGCCTGCCTTGTGTATAATGTGTGATGTCACTGCCTGCCTTGTGTATAATGTGTGATGTCACTGCTGTCTCTTGTATAATGTGTGATGTCACTGCCTTCATTGTGTATAATGTGTGATGTCACTGCTGTCTCTTGTTTAATTTTGAGTCACTACTGCTGCCTTTCATTGTGTATAATGGAATGTGTGATTTCTTGCCAGGCTGGTCTAGTTTCAGTAGGCCCCCTTGGCAACAGTTCCTCGGGGCCGCAGTCTCCTGTTTCCCTAAAAAATTCCCTGGTTTATTACTGCTAGGCCTCTGGTAATTTTAATGTATTAATACTTGGCAAGCTGCCCTAAGTGTAATAACTTTATTGTGTCCTTATATATGGAATTACTTCAGATGCTACAGGGGCTTGGGGGCCGCCTCTTCTGAACTCCGGGGCTAAGGCTACTCCACGCCCTGAGTAGCCTCTGCAGTGTCGGCCCCTGCACGTCCATACTGACTATAAACGTGGCCGCCAGCGGATTCAAGCACATCAAGACATGAATGTATTATGTATTATCTGTGCGCTGTCTACAGTTTTATTTATTTCTTAACTAGGTGGAGTATAGATACTATACATTCTGAATTGTGGGTGATGAAGTGTTGGGGGTCAGTCCCAGATCTCATAGCTCTCTCTCCCGATGGACACTTAACCCCTTGCTCCCCTTTTACTTTCCTCCTCTTGCATGACGGCCCGCTTGAGCGTTTGCCTGGCGCCATTTAGGTTGCCATTTGCATAGAATACCACTGTCACGCACAACCTGCTACTATTGACTATCAATTGGTTACAGTTGGTAATGATGTTAAATGCGTTGTTAACTAGTCATTAACAGATGTGCGGCAAGCTGGTATCGAGCGCGGAGGCCCCTTGCACTTTGCCAATAGTTTAGCATGTCATCATGTGAATGGAGTCGGTTTAGCACCTAATGATCCTGATTGCATTGTCTGCTGTTATCCCGCCGCACCAATTGTCTGGGGAGCTCCACGCGTCAACAATGTAATCCGTTAAGTGGCACGCGCCTGCAGACTCGTAAAGCTGCTCCGGGGCTTCTCCTTAGGAATCTCACCCCTGGCAAATATCTGAGATTGCTGCATCGTCTGTAGCCAACAGGACAGAAGGGGTTAATGGAAGCTGCTGAGAAATTACAGTATAAACAGAAGCGTTTCACTGGTTAAAATACTCCTTCTGTCATTATGGGTATTGTAGAGATTTAGATACTTTGGATTACTTTGTATCATGAGAGGAAAGCACCAGAATGCTGAGACAATACCGTGTAAGATTCCCTGCAATATGAGTCCGTGCTGTATGACGCAAATACAGGGCAGCGGCCCCCATAGGTTGTCCATATTTGTTTACATTGTTAACTTCTGCTAACGTTGTATTTACAAAATGCTAATGTAACGCACCATTTCTAACGCATTTTGTAAAAAATATGTTTACACCACCATTATTAGGCAAACTCCTCCTCTCTCTGCTATTTTGCTAAGTTTCAAATGCATGTCTTCTCCTCATTTATATATATATATATCTATAATTCTTATATTATATATATATATGTATATAGTATATGTAAGCCTCAATATTGGAACACTTTCCCCCTTCCCACTCTGACTCGACCTGACAGGAATGAGTGCCCCCGTGCCTCTCTCCCGGCCCCCACTTCTCCACAATGCTGTTTTACCTCTCACTTGTTCCTGCTCGCCTACTTGCAGCCAACCTACCTTTCCCCACCGTCCCTAGGGCGCGCATGCGACGCCGCTCGCAAGAGTTATAGGCCAGCGCCCCGCGATTGGTGCTGGCCATTTCCATGCATTTGAATAAATCCGTCGCTCTCTCCCCATTCCTGCCCGATCTTTGTGCTATATGCCTCAGAAAATCTGTTGCCTAGTTTTTCCCCCCCCCCCCCCCCCCCCCCCGGTCTGCTGACTTCCTGTTGTGGCCCCCGGTTTCCGTTCCTGACTTTTGGACTCCGTGGGCTGCTGTCCTGACCTCCTGCTTTGTCCCTGATTTGATCCCGTGCTGCTTCTTGACCTCCTCCTGTCCCCGCCAGACTTCTGCCTCACGACTTTGTACCAACCCTTGGCCACCCACGTGGCAATCACCCTGTGGTTAGCCCTGGTGGTACCAGGCCGCAGCAAGTCTGACCCCTTTGCGGAGGCTCTTGTGAAACCGGTGCCACTAGATTCCGGTTTCCAGGTTCGGCTTACGCCATCGCTCGCGTGTACAGAGCGGTACAGAGTATCCCTACTTCAGAATCCTAACAATTACTCCTGCAGAATTAACGTGCTGCTCTGATGTGAGGAGGGTGAAGTTTGCTGCTGAGACTTTAAGGATGTACACAGACCCTTTAAGACAGCAGCAACAAGTTAATCAGACTCTAAAAGTGCAGGAGACCTGATCAGCAACCAGCTCAGCCGTCCACCTCCCCATCTAGGCCAAAGTATCACATTTTCGCCACATAGCGATGTCGCACTGTAGAATCTACAACAAGTTTGATTATGAAAATGGTAAAAATGCACCAAAATTTATGGGATCAGAAAGGCTCTGATTCCATCCGCCCTGCAGCCTGCATCTCGACATGACAAACCAGTAACATTAGAAATGTTGTGATTTTGTGTCACACAACGCAAGCAAATAATCGCCCTGACGCGGGAATCCATCCAGCGGAAGGATTTTTCAGCTCAAGATCAGATCACGATAAAAATGAACAGTGTGATAAATTCTCTGGAACCTCCTACACCGTAGCCCGATATTCATGATGTCGCTGGAACTCCTATAGAACTGCCCATTTCAGCGTCCTTCTGTCTGGTCCTTACTGTGCGGTCCCTCACTATGACAATGCCTCACGATTTGCACATTCTTTCTAGTCCAAACTGCTTCTACATTTATATCAGAAGTCTCCGCGCCACTTTGTTCACACGTGTTAAACCGTTTTGTGTCGCGGGCTGCACTATTTTACAAATTTTTCACACTGTAGGGGGCGCTCGCTCGGACCGTGGCGGCACAGTTATCATTCAAAGTCCGACAGAAGTGTGTCGCACCCCCCATGTTAAAGGGGCACAAAAAAAATAATAATGTGAGGATCATTTTTACGGACAAAGGGAAACAAAATTGTGTGCAGTTTGCTTCACTTGCTACTACGGCACATCTCTGTCCCATCATTCAGAGTCATAGGGGCTTATTTGCTAAGGGTCCGCGGCCGCAATTTCGTCAGATTTTCTGACATTTTTGGGTTTGCATGGCTGTGACGGGTATTTTAATCAGGGAATGTGTCGCGCTAACCCTGCGTTATGCGACCAGAAATCAGGGTGCACTGTTGGACCATCCGACTGATCGGACTGAGCTGGGATTTTAAACTTTCGGATTGTGCGCACAGAAATAAGCACTACATGCACCGTGAAGAAGAAGGTGGAACTGCCGGGACCTGACGGGGAAGTGACACATGCAAGGATATCAGGCGCAGGATCTTATTGACTCCCGCAGAACAGCGCCTTATACAACTGACAAGCCCTTACAATGCCCCAGGAAGAGAGGTGAAACTCCGGTAACCTGAGCGGGGAGAGACACATTCATGTTATAGGCGCACGATCTTGTACTCCCCGCACAGCCATTCTACACGGACACATGCACTTTTCCATCATCACCCGGAAGAAGAATGTAACTGCGGCGGACCGAGCGGGAAGCGACACATGCAGATATCGGGCGCAAGGATCTTAGTGAATCCCCGCACATGCATTAATACAACGGACATGCACTTAACCTGCACCATGCGAATGAGTGAACTCCGGGACCTGAGCGGGGAAGTGGACACAGCCGATATCGGGTGCACGATCTTAGTGACTCCCGGCACAGTGCATTATACACGGAACAATGCACTTACATCACCAGGAAGAAGGAAGTGAACTCCGGGGACCTGAGCGGGAAGCGACACATGCAGGATATCGGCACACGATCTTTATGACAGAACCCCACCCCAGATCAGCAATTATACCGGACAATGCACGTAATCTGCACCAGGAGAAGAAGTGACCTCTCGGGGACCTGAGCGGGGAAGCGTACACATGCATGATATCGGGTCTGCACGATCTTAGTGTACTCCCGCGTACTTGGGCATTATAACCGGACAAGGCACTTACAAACATGCACCAGTGAAGAAGAAGGTGAACTCCGGGGACTGAGGCGGGGTGAGCGGACACATGCAGGATATCGGGCACAGAATCTTTAGTGACTCCCTCGTACAGCCATGTATCACGACATGCACTTACATGCACCAGGAGAGAAGGTGACACTCGGGGACCTGAGCGGGAAGCGACACATTCAGGATATCGGGTGCAGATCTTAGTGACTCGGCGACACGCCACATTAAATAATCACGGAACAATGCACGTACATGGGCAACCATGAAGAAGAAGGTGAACTCCGTGACCCTGGAGCGTGGAAGCGACAACATGCAGATATCGGCTGCACTATCTTATGACTCCACGCACGCGGCATTATCATTGGACAAGCCTTACGCACCGGAAGAAAGGTGAACTCCAGGGACCTGAGCGGGAAGTGACAACACTGCAGATATGGGCGCACGATCTTATACATTATACACAGACAATGCACTTTCCGGTGACTACAAACAGCGGAGGGTAATGATGTGCCCCATGACATGGATTCCAGCGTGTGGGCACGTTTTTCTAATTGTATAATGTTCTGATTCTAAGGAGAAGAGATTCCAATGGCAACCTGAATTTCCATAGTAAATGTGATTGTATTTATCTGTGCTGCCAAAGCTCCTGGTCCTTCTAGAATGTATCCTGGGACTATGGAATGATGCTTGTAAGGGGAATTTTCTGTAATTGCTCCACACATACACATCTAATTGTCTCACGTAACAGCCTCTCCGCTGGCTGGAAAATGCTGTCATACAATTTCAAATATACTGAGACCATGCGCATCTGTGGATCTCTCCGGGTAGGCAATGAATCGAAGCCGACGGAATCCATTATCTATTGATTTCTGTGATGAATATGTTTTACATTATCAGGACTTACGTTGCAAATATCCAGGGTGGCCCAAAGCCAAATTTCAACACCTGGACCCCTGTGGGGAGAAGTGACCAAAGCTTTCTTACCCGATGGTTTTGTGAATCTGGGGGAATTGGACTTCCTGGGATTGTACGACCCCTCGTATAACATTCCCATCTAGGGGAAAGAATATAGGAACTGTGTGTGTGTCATTACAAACCAATCGAAAGCTTACAGTATAACAGCGCCTGGGCTGATGTATGTCTCTCCATGGTTACAGATCACAAATAACTGTGTTTAGCTGATCCATCCATCTCGCCCTACCTGAGTGATGTTTGTAGCATAGAAATTTGCAGTGACTATAGAAAGATACTGTGTAGATAATATTGTCACCATGAGGAAGCACTTGTCATCATTATTTACTAGGGACAGGGGAGCTGTCTTCATCCCTGGGCTGTATAATGGAGAGTGGGGAGCAGCTGCCAATCAACTGGGGCCTGTACATGGAAGCTGGGGAGCAGCTGTCAATCATGGGCTGTATACTGGAGAGTGGGAGCATCGTCCCAATCCCTGCTGTATTATTGATAGTGGGGTAGCAACTGTCATCACTGGCTGATAATGGATCAGTGGGGAGCAGCTGTCAATCACTGGGCTGTATAATGGGATGGGGAGCAGCTGTCAATCACTGGGCTGTATAATGGAGAGTGGGGGAGCAGCTGTCAATCACGGGGCTGTATAATGGAGAGTGGGGGAGCAGCTGTCAATCACTGGGCTGTATATGGAGAGTGTGGAGCAGCTGTACAATCACGTGGCTGTATAACGGAGAGTGGGGACAGCTGTCAATCCTGGGCTGTATAATGGAGAGTGGGGAGCAGCTGTCAATCAATGGGCTGTATTATGGAGAGTGGGGAGCAGCTGTCAGTCACTGGGCTGTATAATGGAGAGTGGGGAGCAGCTGTCAATCACTGGGCTGTATAATGGAGAGTGGGGGAGCAGCTGTCAATCACCGGCTGTATCTGGAAGTGGGGAGCAGCTGTCATCACTGGGCTGTATAATGGAGAGTGAGGGAGCAGCTGTCAGTCACTGGGCTGTATAATGGAGAGTGAGGGAGCAGCTGTCAATCACTGGGCTGTATAATGGAGAGTGGGGAGCAGCTGTCAATCACTGGCTGTATTGTAGAGTGGGGATCAGCTTGTTCAATCACTGGGCTGTATAATGGAGATTGGGAGCAGCTGTCAACCATGGGCTTTACATAATGGAGAGTGGGGGAGGCAGCTGTCAATCCCGGCTTGTAATAATGGAGAGTGGGGAGCAGCTGTCAATCACTGGCTTATAATGGAGAGTGAGGGAGCAGCTGTCAGTCACTGGCTGTATAATGGAGATTGAGGAGCAGCTGTCAATCACTGGGCTGTATTTAAAAAAAAATGGAGAGTGGGGAGCAAGCTTGTCATCACTGGCTGTATCATGGAGAGTGGGGACGCTGTCCATCACTGGCCTGTTATAAGGATAGTGGGGAGCAGCTGATCAATCACTGGCTGTATAATGGAGAGTGGGACAGCTGTCAACACTTGGCTGTATATGGAGAGTGGTGACAGCTGTCAGCCTGGGCGTTATATTGTAGATGGGAGCAGCTGTCATCATGCGTGGTCTGTATAATGGAGAGTGGGAGCAGTGTCCTCACAGGGCTGTATAATGGAGAGTGGGGGATCAGGCTGTCATCACTGGGCTGTATAATGGAGAGTGAGGGAGCAGCTGTCAATCACTGGCGTAAAATGAAGAGTGGGGGCAGCCTGTCATCATCTGGCTTGGTATGATGAGAGTCAGGGAGCATCTGTCAATCACTGGGCCTGTAAAATGGAGAGTGGGCGAGCAGCTGTCATACTGGGCTATAATGATGAGAGTGAGGGAGCAGCTGTCAATCACGGGGCTGTAAATGGAGAGTGGGGGAGCAGCTGTCAATCACTGGGCTGTATAATGGAGAGTGGGGAGCAGCTGTCAATCACTGGGCTGTATAATGGAGAGTGGAGCAGCTGTCAATCACTGGGCTGTATAATGGAGAGTGGGGAGCAGCTTCATCACGGGCTGTAATCACTGGAGATTGGGAGCAGCTGTCAATCACTGGCTGTATATGGAGAGTGAGGGAAGCACTGTAATCACGGGCTGTAAAGGAGAGTGGGGAGCAGCTGTCAATCACTGGGCTGTATATTGAGAGTGGGGAGCAGCTGTCAATCACTGGCTGTAATATAAATGGAGAGTGGAGACAGCGGTCAATCACTGGGCTGTATAATGGCGAGTGGGGAGCAGCTGTCAATCACTGGCTGTATAATGGAGAGTGGGGACATCTGTCAAATCACTGGGCTGTAATACTGAGAGTGGGGAGCAGCTGTCATCACTGGGCTGTATTAATGGCGAGTGAGATGGAGCAGCTTTCAATCACTGGGCTGATACATGGCGAGTGGGGAGCAGCTGTCATCACTGGGCTGTATATAGAGAGTGGATGCAGCTTTCAATCACGGGGCTTGTATAATGGAGAGTGAAAGGGTAGCAGCTTTCAATCACTGGTCTGTATAATGGAGAGTGGAGAGCACTGTCATTCACGGGCTGTAGGGGAGAGTGGGGAGCAGTGTCAATCACCGGCTGTATAATGGAGAGTGTGGGAGCAGCTGTCAATCACTGGGCTGTATAATGGAGAGTGAGGGAGCAGCTGTCAATCACTGGGCTGTATAAAGGAGAGTGGGGAGCAGCTTTCAATCAACCGGGCTGTATAATGGAGAGTGAGGGAGCAGCTGTCAATCACTGGGCTGTATAATGGAGAGTGGGGAGCAGCTGTCAATCACTGGGATGTATATGGAGAGTGAGGGAGCAGCTTTCAATCACTGGGCTGTATAATGGAGAGTGGAGAGCAGCTGTCAGTCACTGGGCTGTATAATGGAGAGTGGGGAGCAGCTGTCAATCACCGGGCTGTATAATGGAGAGTGGGGAGCAGCTGTCAATCACTGGGCTGTCAATGTAGAAGTGGGTGGAGCACTGTCATCATCGGGCTGTATAATGGAGATGGGAGTCTCTGTCAGTCATGGGCTGTATAATGGAGATTGGAGGAGGCAGATGTCCAATCACGGGGCTGTATATGGATAGTGGGGAGCAGCTGTCATCACTGGGCTGTATAATGAGAGTGGGTAGCAGATATTCAGGAAAGACGGATGAGACTTATGGATCATTAAAGTCTGTCCCGGACTCCACGCGGTGAAATATTAACACACTCGGCAGTGACCCGTGGTCTGTGAAGTCTGGAGCTGCGGATATCAGGGTGGATGGAGAAATAGAAGATTCCTGCCGTTATCCGGAGTCGGATGCAGAACAGTAATAAGTAATAATCTCCTTGACCTGAGACGCGTCCTCTTCTCCATTGACGTTATCATTCCCGGGAAATCGACCACAGATCAGCGGCTCAATATGTATTTACCCAGAGTATAATATCTGATATAGGACCGAGCATAGCCGCTGCCTCATCCGGGATGATGAAGGTGAAGGAGAAGGTGGTCATGATAGACAAGACTATTAACCCCTCACCTCGGCATCACCCGCAATCTAAAGGATCCAAGATAACATCTTTTATCTCTTCATTTTCAGGTGATGTTCATATTATGCTGATTTACGCTTCATGTGTTTTCTTCTAGACAAAGTTTAGGTTTCTTCGTGAAATTGCAGCAAATCCAAAGTATGTGAAGAAAGCCTGAGGAAGGTCACATGTCATAGAGTAATGTTTACAATTTATCACCATTTATACTAATGTTTTACTCCAGAGCTGCACTCACTATTCTGCTGGTGCAGTCACAGGCCCACATTTATCAGAACCAGTTCAGTCCGTACTGGGTGCAGTTACCTGTGGAGTGTGCAGGGGGCGGCAGATTCAGCAAAACTTGTTCTTCATTACTTGGTGCCCCCTGCACTGCTCCGGAAGTGTCACCTTTTTTTTTTTTTTTTGGTGCAATTTGTTTATGCTGCAGAATTGTGGGGCATACAGAATTGAGACAAACTCCGACTAAGAAGTAACAGCCCCTTTAGGTGAACATTTTTTGTCTTGTTGGACAAAGAGCAACTGCGACACAAAACTGGCGCAGACACTTTAATAAATACATGTACAAGGAGTTTACATATTCTTTCTAGTGCAAAATCAGACAGAAAATTGGTGGAAACACTTTAATAAATGAGGGCCGGCTGATGCTGGGTTACATCCTATATTATACTCGAGAGCTACACTCACTATTCTGCTGCTGGTGCAGTCACTGTGTACATACATGACATTACTTATCCTGTACTGATCCTGAGTTACATCCTGTAAATCTTTTATTTTATATATAAAAATGAAAAACATTACAACAATAAACATAAATCAAGCCATAACTTCTGGCAAAACAAAACAATAATACCCCCCCTCATGTGTATAAACTTTTATTTTATGTAGTGGTCAATTAAAAGATACTCTACAGATGTGGGGTCTTCAAACAGGGGAAGGGAACAAAAATGTTTAATATATTGTGATAAATAAGCTGAACAGAAGTGATTAATACATCATTATGATACAGAACCCCAACTCCCCTCCATAATTCCAGACTAATACAATAATTCTGCCATATTGAACCCCAGAGCTGCACTCACTATTCTGCTGAAGAAGTCACTATGGGAGTGACTTTCATTATGACTTCTGAACCAATTTTCTGGCTTCTCTTCAGGTCTGAATTCTGAGTGTCACCCTCTGCACTCACTATTCTGCTGCTGGTGCAGTCACTGTGTACATACATGACATTACTTATCCTGTACTGATCCTGAGTTACATCCTGTATTATACTCCAGACCTGCACTCACTATTCTGCTGCTGGTGCAGTCACTGTGTACATACATGACATTACTTATCTTGTACTGATCCTGAGTTACATCCTGTATTATACTCCGGGGAACTCTGTGATATTTGGCATGGGGGGGTTCGCTAAGTGTGTGATGGTGCCTTTAGGTGGGGATGTGTGTGTGATAGTTTGATTAGGTGTTATGGGGGGCTGTGTAATAATGTTATGGGGGGCTGTTGTGATGGTCAGTGTTATGGGGGTCTGTGTGATGGTGTTATGGGGGCTGTGTGATAGTCAGTATAATGGGGGGTTGGCTGTGTGATAGTGTTATGGGGGGCTGTGTGTGTGGAGAGTTGTTTTTTCTGGGGGTGGGGACGATGTGATCGTGGTAATGTTATGGGGGCTGTGTGATAGTCAGTATAATGGGGGGTTGGATGTGTAGACTAGTGTTAGTGGTGGGCTGTGTGTGTGTGTGATAGTGTTATGGGGGGCTGTAGAGGTCGATAGTTAAGGGGGGCTCTGTTGATGTGTTCTGGGGGACGGGGGACTGTGTGAGAGTTCAGTGTAATGGGGGA
>CM033649.1:1738333-1759142 GCA_019512145.1 Engystomops pustulosus | reverse complement strand
GGGGGGGGGGGTTGGCTGTGTGATAGTGTAATGGGGGGACTCTGTGCTATTGTCATGGGGGTTGTGTGATGGTGTTATGTGGGGCTGTGTGATAGTGTAATGGGGGGACTCTTGTTATAGTGTTATTGGGGGACTGTGTAATGGTCAGTGGCATGGGGGGTGCCTGTGTGATAGTGTTATGGGGGGCTGTGTGATGGTCAGTGGCATGGGGGGTGCCTGTGTGATAGTGTAGTGGGGGGACTCTGTGATAGTGTAATGGGGGTGGGCTTTAGAGATAGTCTGTGTTTTCGAGCTGTTCTCGCCCTCAGGATGCTGACTACGGCTCACCCGGTCTGGACTACGAACCCCACAATTCCCCGCGCGCGGCAGCGGAAGTGACGCAGCGGGAAGCTCGAGGGACCAGGACAGTGATACTGACCGGGAGGATGAGGGGCGCTGCCTACAGGTGGACGGGTCAGCTGCTCACAGCAGCACAGAGGAGCTACAGGAGGGGTAAGTACGGGTGCAAGTCGTCGTAGAAGATTTAACATTTTCTTTTAAACAACTTTATTAGCACATTGTCATCTCAACTATGGTCACCCTATTACACTGTCCTCTATTCCTCTGCTGAAATACTTGGTGCTGCTGTGGAACTCTGTTAAATACCTCGCATAACTATATGATAATAAATTATATCTTGCCAATCGTAATTTAACTTATGTAATGTCATTTTGTATTTTAGGGTTTATATCATTTGCGCCCGTCTTTTCTAGTTATGATGTCAGACAAGTGGAGATCACCCCCTCCGAGCAGAGGAAGCTGACCTTCGATACACACGCCCTGGTGCGGGAGCTGGAGACCCACGGTGAGCACCCACCGAAATACTCCAGAGCTGCACTCACTATTCTGCTGCTGGTGCAGTCACTGTGTACATACATGACATTACTTATCTTGTACTGATCCTGAGTTACATCCTGTGTTATACTCAAGAGCTGCACTCACTATTCTGCTGCTGGTGCAGTCACTGTGAACATACATGACATTACTTATCTTGTACTGATCCTGAGTTACATCCTGTGTTATACTCAAGAGCTGCACTCACTATTCTGCTGCTGGTGCAGTCACTGTGTATATACAACGGGGAGGAGGAGGAAGCCATTAGTTAAGATAGGATTGGGAGATCCGGGAGGAGGAGGAGCCATTAGTAATATTAGGATGGGAGATCCCGGAGGAGGACGCCAGCCACCAGTAATATAGGATGGGAGATCCCGGAGGAGGAGCCAACCCGTAAATAGGAGGGGAGATCCCGGGAGGAGGAGCCATCAGTAATATAGGAGGGAGAGATCCGGGAGGAGGGACGGGAGCCAATCAGTAATATACGATGGGAGATCCCGGGAGGAGGAGCAGCATCAGTAATATGGACGGAGAGATCCGGGAGGAGGAGCCATCAGTAATATAGGATAATATTTGATGCCTACTAAATTTTGTACAGAAGTTACTATTTATTGATTGGGTTAATCCCCCCCACTATCCTACAGTAAATCACATTCCTCCGGCTTATCTGTAACACAAGTTGATTGCCACAGTATGTGTAACGGAGACTACCTCAGTATTAGGTCGATATGGAGGAATTCCTCAAAGGCGGTATGGATCCACAGAAACAGGATTCATAGATGCCATTTTAGCATTACTAATATGGGTCTTGCGGTTTATTTAAAGGGGGTTTCCCAAAATTAAAAAAACAAGGGGAACTGCCCCAACCGCGTCTGCGGATTGAGTTGGTATTGGAATTCCACAAGGCAAGGCCAAAAGGCAATAGCACACCCCACTATAGCTACGGCACGATTGTGCTCATCTACACAGGACTAAATGTGGAAAATTGCAGGATGCTGGACAGGCCAGATTTGGGGGATTATGGTAATTAAGTGACCAATAAGACACTGGAACATTACCATCCCTTTTCTCTTGGGAGACCATTGATTTAATTACGTCAATCAAACAGGAAATTATTCAGTATGGGCCGCAGGACGAATCAATTTTGGAAAATATAGGGATCATGGAGCCAGCCCGGAGGATGAGGAAAATTTGTTGGAAACCGCATCTGCCGCAGCGATTTGGTAAAGGTCATCATGGCGGCGCCGCAGCGTGATACTGCTCTAATGTCATTCCGGCATTGTTGGACCATCAAAGAGGTTTTCTTGGTAATTGAAGCCGATGAAAGGTCAAAATCACAGACATGTAGACGCGGTTTCATATCTGTGTGGCCGTGGCATGGGCATGAGGGAGGTGCATGGGTGCAAGCTCATTCTCAGACAGGCAGGGGTTTGTTAATGTTAATAGACTTATCCTGTTATATTAGTGGCAGGGGCAGATACACCCCTTATTTAGGAGGAGGAGACAATATATCTTAGACAAGAGACAGATACTTCGAGTGATAGCTGTGTGTTGATAGCCCCCTCATTCTGATTAACGGCACCGCGTGGGACCTGGAAATAACAAGGGCCCAAAAAACTCTGCCTGTGCAAGCTCCAGCTCCAGCCATTTAGTCCGTGTAGATGAACGACATAACGGGGACACCATCCATAGGATGTGCGTGGACATTGTACAATTACCTGTGGAAAGGCCAAGATGGCAACATGTGATTCTTTAACCGACAGAGAGGTGAGGAGCTGCCGTCCAGGCAGATCCGCCCTTGTTATTCCAATTTGGAACAACCCCTTTACAATCCAGACACATCCATATTAGCAACACATTTAAAATGGCATCAATGACGGTGTTTAGGATCTAAGAATATCTGCTAGAGCTAGTGATGACTTACCAAGATAAGAGGAAAAGTACAAGAACCCAATAAGAAAATGGCCACAAGAACTCCGGCACAAAACTAGTTTATAAAAGTGGATGTGACCTCTAGGTGGGATGCAGGGAGCACAAGGACAGGAGTTTGGGAGGATATTACACTGATCCCTTGACCTCCTGGGTGATACTTACACTTCTTGCTTCACCTCCAGTTTGAGGGCGAATCTTCTCCGTTTTCTCGATTGCGTTCGCTATTTTCTGCAGCTGGAAAAAAATGAATAACTAAAGTTGTACGAAGAGAAGCAAGTGCAAACAGGAATATAATTAAGAGTAAACACAGCGCGCGATGCGCTCAACATAGCTCTTATATACGAGGGAAAGAAGGGGGATAAGAGAATAGATGGGAAACTAGGACGAGCAGAAGAGACTGAAGGACATGACTGCCGGCCGCGGATCCCAAGCCAGATCGTCACAGACTTCTAGTGGAATAAGCTTGGATGAGACCACCAAAACCTACCTCCACCTCTGGGACCTTCCTTCCTCCAGAAACAGAGAGGTAGGTGGCTGTGCTCTACATTGAGAGTCTATGGAGAACTGATATACATCTGACAAAGGTGTCATCAGAGAACCTGGGAAGGGAAAGCTGAGTTAAAATAATAAATCCACTAAAATGCCATGACCCACCCCCCCCCCCCCCCCCACATCCGTGGAGTTTTGGACTCCATCGTGCAGAGGAGCCTTACCCGCTCTCTCGTCCCAAATATAAAACATCTGTGAAGGAATATCTGGGGCTGATGATAGAAACATGAGCCCGGACATTTTCTGAGGTCCATTTTACAATTTTTTCATTCCAGTCAATAGGAAAAGCAAGTGGGGAAACTTTTGCAACAAGTTATCGGAATATTTAGCGTCATGGTTAATATGAAAATAATGATAGAATCAGAGGAGGAAAGAGAAAGCATTTCTATGGACGAGCTAAACAGCAGGTCCAATCTCAGGTGAGGACATGCCATAGTGCACATGGAGAGGCCAGGATGATCACTGTCCTGCTGCTACTCACATACAAGCAGAAAAGCCTACAAATCTCGCCAAGGCCCAATACCTACACCACTGATACAGGAAAGCACAGAGCACAGCAGTTGAGGGAAAACCGCCATCAGTTGAACTATGAGTAGCACAATCCGGACATAAATAAATATATCACAGTCATGCGCTACTAACAATGTAAACAAAATAAGGATTACTCAATTCTCCGGGAAATACAGAACAGGCATACAGAGAAGCACAGAGCACAGCAGTGTGAGGACACACCACCAGCGCACTTAGACAAAACTTACTATCCTGACGACTAAAACCATAAATCACAATCCTGCTGCTACTAAACACAACAAGCATAATACTAAAAAAAAAATGGATACAAAATACAGTGCTCAATTCTTATGAGAAATTTAAAAAACATATTGATTGGAATGGTTGATGGGGAAAAAAAAACTTGGATGTAAGTGGACATTTGCAAGGGAGAGGATAAAAACACAGAAATGTTGCAACCAATTAGAGAGATCTAATGCAAGACGCCGGCGGTTTACATGCGCCGTTGTAATTATCTGATGCGGCCAGTGCCCGGATGTGAGGTTGCGGGGTGGGGAGGGTGATTTCATTATTTATGCTTTTAATTAGTATTTATCAGACGAGGGAGGATACAAAACACAAGCAAAAACCCCGAAAGATTTCATTTACTAATAACAACCACGAACGCAGAGATTATTCACTACCAAAGGGGGGAACCTACTGCAAACAAATATCCATAGTCACAGGAGGTACTCACCTCTCAAGACTCAATATGTAATGACTGGAATCACTTACCAATTACACTTATCACCCTGCATTATACCCCAGAGCTGCACTCACTATTCTGCTGCTGGTGCAGTCACTGTGTACATACATGACATTACTTATCCTGTACTGATCCTGAGTTACATCCTGTATTATTACCCAGAGCTGCACTACTATCTGCTGCTGGGGCAGTCACTGTGTACATACATGACATTACTTATCCTGTACTGATCCTGAGTTACATCTGTATTATACCCCAGAGCTGCACTCACTATTCTGTGCTGGTGCAGTCACTGTGTACATACATGACATTACTTATCCTGTACTGATCCTGAGTTACATCCTGTATTATACTCCAGAGCTGCACTCACTATTCTGCTGCTGGTGCAGTCACTGTGTACATACATGACATTACTTATCCTGTACTGATCCTGAGTTACATCCTGTATTATTCCAGAGCTGCACTCAATATTCGCTGCTGGTGGCCGGTTGGCTTACCATTTACGAACCGCCTACTCATTCAGAAAAAGAGGGGTCTGATAATAGACAGGGATTCAGAGGGATGTTTATGTGGCACTCGGTATGACCCTGCGCGAAAAGCATGGGTCGGAATAGCGCACGGCCGTCGGGGAAAGGGGGGAGCCACGTCTCGGAGGGAAGGGGTCCATAGTGCCAAGTAACTAGAGCGGAACCGGCAGGTGTGCGTAGAGGTGGGGTGGTTGCGATAATACAGAACGATCATCCGGGCACTTTTCCTAGGATTCAGGACTCCGTGATGTCCGGCTCCGGGCAATGCGCTGGAGTCTACCCCAACCCGGCACCGGGCTCACTACTAGCATGGCCAGTCCCTCCATACATCGTCACTACGTGGCGGGACTATCCCCCCGGGCAGAGGGGCAGGTGTGTGACTTGGGAGTCGGCTTGTATTATTCACCAGGCGCGGTTACTACACCACCTCCGCATGTCCCTCCTGTCCTAACCACCCGACCGTGTGTTCGTTATTATATACCGTCCATATACTGCACCCTTTCTGCATGGGACCGCCTCGCAGGTTTGTTCATCGCTGCAGGGAGGTTTTGAATGAGCCCCCTGATTCCTGAAGCGCACATCACGGACCCTCCTCATTACCTGCAGAACCGGTTCTTCCCAGCCAGTAATGTATTTACTGTAATACCGGGGGCGCGGGCCGGGGTACGAGGACCTGGGGCGTGGTCTGTGTCAACAATCACAACTAGGAGAACACGATTGTGTGTGAATCCTCAATAAATCGATTGTCTATAACGATTGTCTCTAAGCGAATTGTCTATAAGCGATTGCAGGCAGCCGCAGCCGGCGACTACGGCATCTATAGGTCCTATTAACAATTTAGTGGGGTTTTAGGTCTCGGGTCCCAATCCCTATGGCCCTTACAGATTGGTAAGGGGGTGTGATACCCACTGATGCCCGGCTTGGTACCTGATCCATAATCAGAACCCCCCCAAATGACTGACTTAAGCTGCAGTAGCAATGGCATCCACACACACGTAGGCGGCGCCACTACAGAGTAGAAACCCCTGAACTCTATTGCCCGTGGCTGTCTATACTGTTCCGATAATGTCCCAGTGAACTTGTGTGCCCTTTAGCTATTCCTTCCCAGTTCTTCGCCATACACATGCCTGCTGGGCCCGGCGACGTGCATGTTGTTCTCATCATGTGTTACCCGTGGTTACCATAACAATTCGATTGTCATTTTTTTTAATGTTCTCAGTTCTAGGTAGCACACATGTTCCTGATCATCGTATGGAGGCGGAGGAGTGGCGGCGGAGGTTTTCCGTCGGTTGGGAGAGGAGGTGGAGGAGGGGTTTTGTGGCAGTGGACTGTTCCGGGGGAATTCTTAACGTTCTCAGTTATGTACTTTACCTCCAGTTTTCTTGACCGTGGTCCAATTGCCCCCTTGTGTGAAGCAGTTTAGAAGTTGCTTAGGAATAGCGCCTCTATTGTTCACTGGCCACATTTGTACTGCAGCTGGCGAGATCATATGGGACAGAAGCGGTAATACAAGTACGTAGGAGTGGACAGGAATGGCGCTGGTTATAGACAACCTCTCATGGGGGCGTCTCCCAAAAAGGGAACCCAGGTCACAGACACAACTTAAGTAATGTCTGATGTGACCACAGTCCTATCTAACATTCATGAATATTTAGATCCTATTCTAATCTGTAGGCCGTTTTTTATTCTTTACAGTGCGCAGGCTGCATAACTACAGACCCACTCCTCCGGTAAGATTCCTCGTCTCATAAAAGAATGCGTTTTCCAGGCTGGAGGCCGTCTTTATGCTGAAGGATCCACCCTAAGGATGTTCGAAGTCCCTATTTTCGTTCTATAGCAAGTCTATTAAAAAGATACGGATCTCATCCTTTCAGATGACATGAGGCTTATGGTTTTGCCAGCTACGAACCAGAGATACCCAAGCTAAAGAAATAGTTGGAAATGGAAGCTGCAGATAAAGATCCAGTTATCACTTATTTTTTAATTGCTGTAATGTACAATTCGCAGCTCACAGACCATGAGCTTGATGAAGATACTATCTTTATCATATGACCCCACACAAGCTGTAGTGCTACAGAACAGAAGAAGGGGCTTATAAAGTTACACTTGCTATGTAACGACTAACTTGACTCGTCCTTATGTGAAAATGGGTGAGACGATTCATATTTACTGACAGTGGGGGGAGGATTTTTTAAATAGGTAAATGGTGTGAGATTGTTCAACCCCCTAACTGGGAGTTAGTGGGGTAAAACCTGCTTATGGGTTCCCTTTAAATTAAGCCGACTGATTACCCCTGCACTGGGGTTGTCTGTCAGTGTAACGCTGACAGGCTGTAATGCTTAACATTTGTAAAAAAGAGAAGTTCTGGCTTTGTTCTTGGTACTAAAGGTCCAAAACAGGCTGGACTATAAAGGGTCCCCTCATTGGACTTATTGTCAGCTGTGCATTTAAAGAACCATTAGTCTTCCTCCTCTTAAAGGGACGGGCTACGGTAAATGCACAGTTAGTGGACAGGAATAGATTGGGTCCCTTGGGTCCCTCCTATTACTCCTTAATGCTTCTCTTCCTAATTGTCCCCCCCCCCTCCCTCTCTCTCCAGCCCCCACGGAGCCACATTTCCGTCGTTCAATCAAACGAGAGCGAAGAGGAACGGAATTTCCGCCGGCTCTTTACCCAGCTGGCCGGAGATGTAAGTTATGTGGATGTGCTGGCAGCTGTTCCAAGGTTGGCACCGTCAGTGTTGTCATAGGGAGGTGACGCTCAATGTGTAATAACGATGACTCCTGTTTCTTTAGGACATGGAGGTGAGCCCAACCGAACTGATGGGAATTCTCAACAAAGTCGTCGGAAGACGTGAGTGTTACTTTGATTTACATCAGAGGGTGTTCCCTTAAAGGGGGATTACATATTTTGACTACTGATTACCTATACTTATGGTTACTGATCAGTATCACATCAGCGAGGGGCTGACACCTGGTACCGCCATGACCGATGCTTCCAACTTGGTCCCATTTATTTCAATGACGTGGACCTGCAATACCAAGCATAGCCACTATACTTTGTAGGGTGCTATGCTTGGCAAAGAGACTGCAGTGCTTGGCCATAGTGACAGTCCTGCCTTGAAACATGTCTTTCAGGGCACTCTTAACCTGGGGTAGTGCAATCCAGAGAAGTGATGCATCACGGAATGCACTTTCAGAAACTGGAATGGGAGGTTGGGGATTACGGAATGTTGGGGATTACGGAATGTTGGGGATTACGGAATGTTGGGGATTACGGAATGTTGGGGATTACGGAATGTTGGGATTACGGAGATGTATAATTGTGCTGTACGGTAAAGAGATTTGTGGCTACAGGTAGTAATTTAAAGGATTTGTCTATATTGTGGGCATAGCCTTTGTTCCTTTGTTGCAGTAGTAGGGTCCCCTGTAGGGAAGGGTTAAAGATCCTGGGTTCCTGGTTTTAGGTTTAGGCTCATTTGACTTCCATGGAAGTTCCCCCGTCACATGTAAATATTTGTACACAGAGCTGTATATGTCCCGGAGCCGTGACGTGTCGTCCTTTTCTCTTACAGACCAAGACCTGAAACCGACGGGTCATCATCGATTTTCGTGTCCAGTATTTGGGGGGGGGGGGTGTTTTTGTCAGTGATGATGTATCTACTGGAATACTAGTGACGCCCTTCAAGGGGTTGTCCACTTTGTGTGTAACAATTCCCCAGTATTCTTTCTGTATCAATTCCTCACGTTTTCTCTAGACCCTCTTGTAATGTAACGACCCTGGTCATGTGATTTCACACAGGTGCATGGCTGGTTATATCCCTGGTCATGTGAGTCCCACAGGTGCATGGCTTGTATATCCGGGTCATGTGATGTCCTACAGTGGATGACATCACATGCCAGGGATATAACGAGCCGTGCCCTGTGTTACATCACATTACGTGATATAACCAGCCATGCACCTGTGTGCATCACATGACCATAGGGATGAACGAGCCTGTGCACCTGTGTGACATCACATGACCAGGGATAGTAGGCACTTGGCACCTGTGGTGACATCACATGACCAGGGATTCAAGGAACCTGCACCTGTGTGACATCACGATGACCATGTATATAATGAGTCTGCACCAGTGTGGACCATCACAAATCACATGACGCAGGGAATAATGAGTCGTGCACCTTGGGACATCACATGGACCAGGGACCAGTGTTAATCACAGAGTAAAAACAATACTTTTCCTATAAAGACAACAAGCAGAGATCTAGAAAACTGAGAGGAAATGATACAGAAAGTATATTAAAAAAAATTCAATAACTTCTTATTAAACAATATCAATTATTTGCTAAATGTGGACAAACCCTTTAAAGGATTTTCCTTTCTTAGGTATTTATGGGGGTCTCGCCTTGTTGACCTGCTCAGGGTCCTCTGACCCACTGGTGCCCTCATCCAGGTGGAGATGGGAGGGGTGGCTGGGGATTGGTGGGCGGGCACGTTAGCCGTAACTGCAATAGTGCGGCCGAGTGGGTCAGGTGGATGGATGTGGTTCCCAGAGGCAGGACCTGCATCTATCATATATGGCATGTATTCCATGTGTCTCCATGGAAACAGACTACAATCCAGCCCTGTGTAGTCTGATCCTGCAGTCACCCATAGCTCCCATGTAGCTCTGCACTGGATTTGCATATGTAAATCGTTAGCGTTTATTATGTCTGTATTGCCGTTGCGAGTGATGGAATATTTTTATTACTGTTTAGCAATTGAAGTTTGTACCTTGACGCCGCTGTACAGAGCGACAGCACCGGAAAACTGGGCTTCGAGGAATTCAAGTATTTGTGGAACAACATCAAAAAATGGCAGGTAAGGAAAACTACAGATCGTTCTGTCCCATCCGACACCTGCAGGGGGCAGTAATGAGGGACATAGCAATGTCCAGCCAATGTCTCCTCTGTGTAATTGTGAAGTGTTGTCAGTCAGCTCTAGCTGTGTCTGTGAGGATCTGGCAGCAGCACAGGCCTGTAATTGTTAGGTTATGCAACAGCAACCGGCCTGTATTGTTAGTTCGGCAGCAGCACGGGCCTGTATGTTAGGTGCTGCAGCAGCACGGGCCTGTTATTGTTGAGGTTCTCTGCAGCCGCACAGGCCGGTAGTGGTTATGTTCTGCAAAGCAGCACTGGCCTGTATTGTTAGTTCTGCAGCAGGCACACGGGCCTGTATTGTTATGTTTCGGCACAGCAAGCACGGGCCTGTATTGTTAGGTTCTGCAGCAGCACGGGGCCTTTTGTTAGGTTCTGGCAGCAGCCCGTGCCTGTAATGTTAGGTTCTGCAGCAGCACCGGTCCGGTTTGTTAGGTTTCTGCACAGCACAGTCCTGTATTGTTAGGTTCTGCCGCGTCTCGTGCCGTGCTGTGAGGTCCTGCAGGCTCGGGCCGGTGCTGAGGTTCCTGCCGCGGTCTCGGGCCGGTGCTGTGAGGTCCCTGCCGGCCGGTCTCTGGCCTGTGCTGTGAGGTCCTGCCCTCGGCTCGGGCCTGTGCTGTGAGGTCCGCCGCGCTTCGGGCCTGTGCTGTGAGGTCCTGCAGCGGCTCGGGCCTGTGCTTGTGAGGTCCTGCAGCGGCTCGGGCCTGTGCTTGTGGTTCCTGCCCGCTGCTCGGGCCTGTGCTGTGAGGGTCCTGCCGCGGCGCTGGCCTGTGCTGTGGAGGTCCTTCCGCGGCTCGGCCTGTTCTGTGAGTCCTGCCGCTGCTCGGCTCGGCCTGTGCTGTGAGGTCCTGCAGCCGCGGCGCGGGCCTGTGCTTGAGGTCCTGCCGCGGCTCTGGCCTGTTGGTGGGAAGGTCCTGCCGCGGCTCGGGCTGTTTGGCTGTGAGGTCCGCCGCGGCTCGGGCCTGTGCTGGAGGTCCTGCCGCGGCTCGGGCCTGGCTGTGAGGTCCCCGCAGCATTTTATGGAATTTTCCCGTTTCCTCTGCAGGCTATCTACAATAGATATGAACCTGACCGATCGGAACCATCAAATGCAGTGGAGTTGCCGGAGCATTCCAAGCAGCAGGTAGGTGGGACAGGAGCGGAGGTCATGGGGTCCTGTCCTGGAGTTGGCCGGGTGGTCCTATACTCCGCCATCCGGGGTGATGAGCCGTGGTATATATTAGGGATCATTGTCCTATGTAGTCGAGTGTGATGGACACAGACTCCGTGGTTGTCCGGCACTCATCCCCCTCCGTGATTTCCTTTCCTTCTTCTCCAGGATTCCAGCTGAACGGGAAGTTGTACCAGATGATCAGGTTAAAAAGCCGCCGTTATTCTGATTAGAGGAGATATGGACTTACGAAACGACATCGCTGTCTGGTGCGGCTCGACGCTGTTCCTTAAGTTCTACTACACTAACCCTTACGACACGCACTGCACTTTTTACTACTCTACTACGTTACTAGTACGGAAGAAGGCCTCGTTACAAGATCAACCGTTCAAGTGCCACAGTCAAGCACAACTGCACCACTTAAATGCGAGCGGCACATCTTGTACTGATGGTAGCCCCCGGCCGTAGTGATGTCACTGGGGGCACTGTGACAGCCAGGATGGGTCTGTCATCTGATGTGTCTTTTAGGCCTATACAGTCTCACTTGTGCAGTTCCAGTCACATGACAGGGGTAGAAATCTCCTGACCCATTTACACAGCACTTATGGAAGGTAGCATTAAGGTGTTGTATGATTCGACATTCTTTAACCTGCAATACTGCTGCTCCTCTGAACAAGGGTGTCCGCTGTTACTATCGGGGGAAATCAGTACCATTTCCAGAATGTGGGAGACTACTGCCTGAGGATTTACTACTTCACCTGCTTGTTTTCAGGGGCTTTTAAGCTTTGGATAAGGGACGGAGATGGGAAATCAGAGTGACAATTCAGGAGGTGAGACTGCGATGTATTGTTATTAAGGAGGTCCATGTTTATCTATGGTAATCTGATGTAGCTGATCTATTACTCATGGACGTATCTGACGCTAGCATAATAGTGGAGTGCAGCTCTGGGGTATATACAGGAGATTACGCTAATAAGTCATGTATGTACACATTGTGCTGCACCAGCAGCAAATAGGTGAGTGCAGCTCTGGGGTATACTACAGGATGTACTCAGGATCATTAACAGGATAAGTATGTCATGTAATGTACACAGTGACGGCACGAAGGAGAGGGGCTTCAAAGGACGAAGTTAATATGTAGAGTGGGAGGGGGGAGGGGGGTGGGTAAGGAATAAGGAGGAGGGGTGGTTAGGAGAGTGGAGGAGGGGGGTAATGTGGGGCGGGGAGAAGGGGAAAAGAGGATGGCGTCGGAGTTAAAGCGACCATATCGGGAGAAGCAAAGAGGGGCGGGAGGGGATGGGGGCATAAGGGGGAACGAGGGTAGCTTTATAGGGAGGCGGGTATAGAGGGATGTTGAAGAGGTGGTGAGGAGGGGGGGGGGGAGTGAGGGGATAGGTGGCGGGGTAGTGGGAACGGAAAAGGGAGAGGGGGGGAGATGATACAGGTTGGGATGATGTGGGCGGGGGGGAGGAGGGGTCGTGGGGGGAAGGGGGAGGGTTGTAGCTAAAAAGTTGGAAGGAATGGTGGATGGTGGTGGGGGGGGTAGAAGCGTGAGGTGAATGAATTGGCTAGAGTGCAGGGAACTACGAGGTAACAGTGATCTAGAGTGGGTCTGTAGTTACACAGTTGGATGCCAACCGCAGAATAGTGAGTGACGCTCTGGAGTATAATACAGGATGTAACTCAGGATCAGTAAGGATAAGTTGTCATGTTTGTACACAGTGGACTGCACCAGCAGCAAGAGTGAGTGCAGCTCTGGAGTATAATACAGGATGTCCTCAGGATCAGTACAGGATAAGTAATGTCATGTATGTACACAGTGACTGCACCAGCAGCAATAGTTGTATTATACTCCAGAGCTGCACTCACTATTCTGCTGCTGGTGCAGTCACTGTGTACATACATGACATTACTTATCCTGTACTGATCCTGAGTTACATTCAGTATTATACTCCAGAGCTGCACTCACTATTCTGCTGCTGGTGCAGTCACTGGGTACATACATGACATTACTTATGACAAGAGATCACTTACTATAGATATTCCCCCCTATTTACTGATTCTACTATACGCTGCCCCCTATTTACGGAATTCTACTAGACTACTGCCCACTGGTACGGAATATAACGCCTAAATCTGGACTGCCCCTATTTACAAGAATCTACCTACTATAATCTTACTGCCCCAATGTACGCAGGAATAGTACACTACTATCAATACTGCCTCCTATGTACACACCCTATAACTACTATATAATACTGCCCCCTATTTACAGGAATCTACTACTATACTACTTCCCTATACACCCTCCTCCATTTCCGCAGCCCACCCTCTTTCCCCGAAGTCATTGCTCTCTCCCTCCTCTCTACTCCTTCCGAGATCCTCTTTACAAGAATATAAACTGATAATCCTCTTGCCCCCCGTATTTACAGGAATATAATTCTCCGTATATAGATCTTCTGTGATTGATTTCCATACGTCCAAATTTAGTTAGAATTGAAAAGAATTATCCGCATCTTTTTAATATGGGTAGGCCATGGGTATCAGACCTCTGATATGGTGAGAGACGTTTTCATATAGCTAATGAGATGAATTACTACCTGTCGCTTGGGAATCGGCGGCACTATTAGACGGCGGATGCCGCACATCGATCCCATTTAGTTATTACTAAGTGTCAAGTAGAAAATATTTGTATCGCACAACGAGGGGTTGAAGGTGCACTAATGGACTGGAAGAGTAATGAAATATAAGGAGAGGCTGAGATTGCTTAAAGGAAAATACACTGTATTAGCAGAATTTTTAAGTATCTATTGATTTTCTTAAGTCCAAGTATAAGTATTGTATTGTTTCCTCAAGTCTCTTCCAAAGTATGAGTAACTACCCGGGGCAGCTCTGGGGTAAAATACAGGACACACAGTGATGTCACAGTACAGGGATAATACACACAGTGATGTCACAGTACAGGGATAATACACACAGTGATGTCACAGTACAGGGATAATACACACAGTGATGTCACAGTACAGAGATAATACACACAGTGATGTCACAGTACAGGGGATAATACACAGTGTTGTCACAGTACAGGGATAATACACACAGTGATGTCACAGTACAGAGATAATACACACAGTGATGTCACAGTACAGGGATAATACACACAGTGATGTCACAGTGGTCTGGGGCCAGTGTATCGGTGGTAGATGCTTGCAGGTAGGGCGCAGTTATAGAAGAATGATAACACACATAAGATGTGACGTCTGTATAAAACTCATCAGGACTCCAGTGATTACATTTGCCGGTAGTGAAATATCTGACCATGAATCACCCAAAAAACCCAGTGCACCCATCTCCGGGCACCTGGGAAAGGATCCAGAGGGAGAGGCAGCGGGTGTGAGGCGCAGACATTACCCAATACTGCAGGGAAGGGCGTCCTGTCTCCTGTGATTGGCGCAGCCTCATCATTGCCGTAGAGAGTGAATGGAAAGAAGAAAACATGGGACCTCTGCTCCTGCAATCGCTGGTGGTCCCTGTAGTAGGACCCCGGCCCAGCACTGTGTATGGGGAGTAACACGGAAATGGGGACAACCCCTTAAGCTTCACATGTCTGTACAGAGCTAGGACTGGGTCTGGTTATGTCGTCCAGAAGAAGCCATTACTGTATAATGTTACATTGTATCCAGAGAATATCACAGCGCTCAATGCCAGAGGGCAGCCGCCAAGGCCTCGCTCACAGGGGGCTCAGCCACACCTATGACCCCGGGTACATACATGGGGACCACAGGGGGCGCACACTGATAGGCAGCGGGGGACAGTCTGCACTCAGCAAAGAGCCACAAACCTGGAGGAGCGACACCTCCCGATGTGATGGAGCGTCGTCTACCTCCGCTGCACCAAAGTCATAGCTCAGCCTCACATAATACTCATCATTAGCATAATCCTGTCCTGTCAGTCACCCCAGACTAATAATCAGCAGAAGCTGCCGGGTGTCCTCAGCACAACACAGGAGATGAAGTCTAGTATTTACCTCTGATCCCACAGGAGCTGTGTACATACATGTCATTACTTACCCAGTATTATACCCCAGAGCTGCACTCACTATTCTGCTGCTGGTGCAGTCACTGTGTACATACATGACATTACTTATCCTGTACTGATCCTGAGTTACATCCTGTATTATACTCCAGAGCTGCACTCACTATTCTGCTGCTGGTGCAGTCACTGTGTACATACATGACATTACTTATCCTGTACTGATGTTTTATACTCTGGAGCTCTGTGGACGGATGTGTGATGACAATGGGGGCTTGTTAGGACAAATACAATGTGGGATAATGACGTTCATATGTTGTACACAATGTATTTGCAGCAGTGATGGATTTTGTCTCCTGGATCGATGTATTTTGTGCCTCCTGAGCATCGCTCTTTCTCCTTGGTTCTCGTCTTGTTAAAAAGTAACAGAATTAATTGACAGGGACAATAACCTGATGTGTAAAAGGGCCGAGAGCTGCACTAACAAGCAGCAGAGCTGGTGATTAGTGGGTGTCTGGCTGTGGCCAGGAGGGGGCGCTGTACATCCAGTTATTTGTCACATTGTGATGGTGATGAATGTACAAGTCCTGGACCCGTCACTGCGCCTCCTCTCTGTGTAGTATATACTGTATACATCAGCGGAGGGACTACAACTCCCAACATGCTTTGACTGCTACATCCTATCTATCTCCGTGTTTCATATGTGTTGTATGTACTTTATACCGCGGTGTTAAGACTACAACTCCCAGCATGTACACAGGTCACTGTCTGACCGCTATATTTGTCTATGGTTTACCTCCTATCACAGGGCAGACAGAGGGGCAATTCTTGTACCCCCCCCCCCAACTCCAACCTCTCAGTGTGAACCACTATACAGCCCCCTTAGTGCCCCCCACCCATCTTAGTGGGGGAGGATTATGCCCCCTGTATAGGATGCCCCCCTGAGCAGTGGCCTTTCATGTAGCACCCCCCTCCCCAGGTCTATGACAGGTGCTGGTGCTGGAGATGCCGGACCCCCACACACATTATGTGACAGATCTTAGAGATATTAGAGCGGCTGCCGGGAGATTAGCGCCAACAAACATTGTCGGATGATTATTAGGACAATGCAGGTTTATACACTGACACATTGTAACGCTGCCTCCTGCTGTGTAAACTCTATGGTCTATATCACAGACAGGGGTCTCTTAGCCCCAATAATAGTGGCACCCAGACCATCCTCTCCCATAGCCATGCACACCCAGGGTGCCATAGTGAAGAGCAAATGACCCCCCATTATACAGCACCACCCAGAACACTCCCTACATGCAGGGTGCCTTAGCGGAGATCAAATGACCCCCATTATAGAGTCCCCCAGAGCACCCCCTACATGCAGGGTGCCATAAGGAAGATTAAATGAATGGGGCAGGGTCTGGCAGGCTATATACAATGGGGCAGGGTCTGGCTGGCTATTTACAATGGGGCAGGGGCTGGCTGGCTATATACACTGGAGCAGGGGCTGGCTGGCTATATACTGGGAAGGCTGTGACCAATGCATTTCCCACCCTCGGCTTACACTCGAGTCAATAGGTTTTCTCAGTATTTTGTGGTAAAATTAGGGGCCTCGGTTTATACTCGGGTCGGCTTATACTCGAGTATATACGGTATCTATCTATCTATCTATCTATCTATCTATCTATCTATCTATCATCTATCTATCTATCTATCTATCTATCTATCTATTATCTATCTATCTATCTATCTATCTATCTAGACGAAAAAAAATCCACAGCAGCACAATGTAAAAAAAACCCTAAAAACAGGGGGGGTGCAAAGGCTCTATAGTCCTGGTAAAAGACTTACTCATATAGAAATCCAAATAACAGAGGCAGCACTCCAGATATTAAGTGAAAAAAATTGTGTCTGTCCTAAAAAATTAGTAGATGACATCTGAGATGTTGAAGGTAGAGATATAGAAGGGTTACCCGAATCATGTGTCTCTTCCTGTGTCGACTGCTGATTTTTATTTTTCTTCGGGCTTCTTCTTTTCTTCCTCTGTTGGGGGTCACTTGATGCGGTAGAGGGAAATGTCGAGATTTGTAAACCTTGCCATGAGGCTTTTGATACAATTACTTTTAGTTTCATTGTATAAATCAACGATTATGAACTTTGGTCTATACTTTATGTCCAGTCTGTGAGTGGTAATTGGACTACATTTGGTCTATACTTTATGTCCAGTCTGTGAGTGGTAATTGGACTACATTGGGGCAGATTTACTTACCCGGCCCATTCGCGATCCAGCGGCGCGTTCTCTGTGGTGGATTCGGGTCTTCCGGCGATTCACTAAGGTATTTCCTCCGCCGTCCACCAGATGTCGCTGCTGCGCTGAATAGCATCGGAACGTACTGAAGTACACCGAGCCGGGCTGAGTGAAGGTAAGTGCATGCCGAGCGACAATTTTTTTTTTTTTAAATGCGGCGGTTTTTCCGAATCCGTCGGGTTTTCGTTTGGCCACGCCCCCCGATTTCCGTCGCGTGCATGCCGACGCCGATGGGCCACAATCTGATCGCGTGAGCCAAAAACACGGTGCAATACAGGGAAAATCGGCGCAAATCGGAAATATTCGGGTAACACGTCGGGAAAACGCGAATCGGGCACTTAGTAGATGACCCCCACTGTGTTCTTTTAAAGGGGGTTTTGCTGCTAGAAACTTTAATTTGCAGTAAACCATTTTCTCCTTTAATGTCTGCCGGAAATCTTTGTGAATGTCATAAGATGTGGACATGGGAGATAATCATTGTATTCTCTGTCATTGAAATGTATCGATCCGTTCTCTCTACTGAATGTATCTGCAGCAGATGACCAGAAATGATTCATTGTTTTGTAACTGGTGCAATGTATAAGAGAATCATCCAATAAAACTGATTGAAGACAAATTTGCATCGATTAAGATTTCTCACTCCCCTTTATGAATTGAACTTTGGCAGAAAACAGTAGTGTAAATCTTTAGGGGAATATTTCAGTGTTTTTGTCAAAGTCTAATTTACCTTTAATATTCATTAGATAAATGAATAGGAGTCCATTATATTTTATGCACATGTTTCAGTTTTGTTCTCTCTTTTTAATCTTATTTCAGTTATTATTGCTTTAAGGCTGGAGATAAGCATTTAGGGAGAAGCATCTGCGGGTTTATATAGGACATTATAGAGAAATATATACCTGCACTGAGAGGAATAAACACTTAGGGTTAGATAGAAACCTACTTTTATTTCCAGCAGACTCTGTCTGTGCCTGTGTCTTCCTCTTTCACTCAGAAGCATCAGTAGAATTATATAGGTTATTATATATGGGAATAAAGCACTTGTGGTTAGATACAAACTTCCTATTATCTCCAGAATCATTTATCATTCACATGCATTATACAGAATCACTGACCTAAACTGGTGCAATTCCAGCAGCTGTAAGATAGTAAAAACTCACCTTGAACTGCTGCAGTAGGTCTGTGTCATGTTTCTTTGCTGGAGGCAATAGTAGGATTCTGTCTGTATCTGTGTCTTCCTCTATCAGTCAGAAGCATCAGCAGGTACATATAGAACATCATAGAGTAATGCTGAGCCCAATAAAGCACTTGGGGTTAGATAGAAATCTACTATTAGCTCCAGCAGACTCTGCCTGTGCCTGAGTCTTCCTTTATCACACAGAAGCACTAGCAGGATTACATAGGACATTATAGAGAGTTAGCTAACTGTACTGATGGAAATAAAGCACTTGGGTGAGATAGAAACTTCCTATTATCTCCAGAAGCCTCTATCAATCACATGCAGTATACATAATTACTGACCTGTACTGGTACAATTCCAGTAGCTGTAAAATAGAAAACACAGACATTGAGCTGCTGCAGTAGGTATGTGCCATCTTTCTTTGTGTCAGTCTCACCAAGCTCCTCTTCTATCATCAACCCTGTTGCTGCCCATCCCTATAGATCTACCATGGGCATCAGTTATATGATCCCTCTGTGAGTTGCCTGTGTGTTTGCCTGCCTGTTGCAATGGAAACAATCTTCCTGTGTGTTTTCTTCCTACTGAATCAGTAAAAGCTGAGCTGCAGTGTAAAGTATAGGGGAGGGAAAGAGAAGCAGTTGAAGCCTCTAATGGATTTTTGATGACCTTAGCCTCCAAATTACAAAGTAACAAAGTCACTGATCCGATGTGTCTTTATGCAGCAGAGTACTGTATCAGGAAGTTATGTGTTCAATCAGTTACTTAATAACTTTGTTATAATGTTAAGTCTTATTTGTTATTGATGTTTGTTCTAAGGAAACGTGTGTAACAATTGATTGAGGCAATTGCACAGGTAGATTTCCCCATTAGCAACCAAGTAAAATTCAAGGGCATCACCAATATCTGAAGGATTTTATATGTCACCACATACTGGAAAGAGATTAGTATTTAATTATTTATTTATATATTATTGCTTCATTTTAGTATTTTTATGTAAGGGCCCGATTCGCGTTTTCCCGACGTGTTACCCGAATATTTCCGATTTGTGCCGATTGTACCTGAATTTCCCCGGGATTTTGGCGCACGCGATCGGATTGTGGCGCATCGGCGCCGGCATGCGCGCGACGGAAATCGGGGGCGTGGTCAATCGAAAACCCGACGTATTCGGAAAAACCGCCGCATTTAAGAACGGAAAATGTGTCGCTCGGGACGCGCATACCTTCACTTAGCCCGAGCCGGTGAACTCCAGCGCGTTTAGATGCTTTTCAGCGCAGCAGCGCCACCTGGTGGACGGCGGAGGAACTACCTTATTAAATCCCGGCCGGACCCGAATCCAGCGCAGAGAACGTGCCGCTGGATCGCGAACGGACTGGGTAAGTAAATCTGCCCCTATATATTAAACAAATGTTCATTATTTACAAAAATATTTCCATATTTCCCATAGATTTTCACCAGATTCTTGTCTAGATCCAGAAGACCAGCATTCAGCGATGTGGGGGGCTGCAGAGAAGGCGCCTGCGATTAGTTCTTTGCATTGATCCTACAGTTGATTTATGAGCAGCTCAATCCAGTGGATGGGATCGAAGCTTCACAGCAGGTAAAAGGGAGGTGGAAGCAGTATAGACTACAATGCCAGCGCCGCTCTCACTACTCAATTTATGTCTGTGTAATGAGGCAGCGGGATGACACTCGCTCTGGCACAACGCCTGAGGGCCATAGATCACACTATAGACCAGGGGTAATGAAGATCTAACACCTGAATCCTGCTACATAATGGCCATCAGTTTGTCCACCCTGCATGATCAGTACAGGATAAGTAATGTCATGTATGTACACAGTGACTGCACCCTAGTGGTGGTGTATAATCTGTATGTAGTGAGCTCCCCCTAGTGGTAGTGTATAGTCTGTATGTAGTGACCTCCCCCTAGTGGTGGTGTATAATCTGTATGTAGTGATCCCCCCCTAGTGGTGCTGTATAATCTGTATGTAGTGATCTCCCCCTAGTGGTGGTGTATAATCTGTATGTAGTGAGCTCCTCCGAGTGGTGGCTGTATAATCTGTATGTAGTGATCTCCCCCTAGTGGTGGTGTATAATC
>CM033649.1:1724645-1738141 GCA_019512145.1 Engystomops pustulosus | reverse complement strand
TGTATAATCTGTATGTAGTGAGCTCCCCCTAGTGGTGGTGTATAATCTGTATGTAGTGAGCTCCTCCTAGTCCCTGCAGCGCTGCGCCCGGCCTCCAGTTCCTACGGTCTTGAGGGTGAGTTCATGGGGTTTTTTTTCTTCATCGGCCCCACCAGTGTCAGACCGGCCCCGGACCGGCCCCAAACGAGTCGGCCCACCGGGATTTCTCCCGGTGGGTCTAATGGCCAGTCCGCCCCTGAATACAGCCGACATCATACTCCTACTGAAGAGCGAGTGACTGTATAATCTGTATGTAGTGAGCTCCCCCTAGTGGTGGTGGATAATCTGTATGTAGCGATCTCCCCCTAGTGGTGGTGTATAATCTGTATGTAGTGAGCTCCCCCTAGGGGTGATGTATAATCTGTATGCAGTGAGCTCCCCCTAGTGGTGGTGTATAATCTGTATGTAGTGATCTCCCCCTAGTGGTGGTGTATAATCTGTATGTAGTGAGCTCCTCCGAGTGGTGGCTGTATAATCTGTATGTAGTGATCTCCCCCTAGTGGTGGTGTATAATCTGCATGTAGGGAGCTCCTCGTAGTGGTGGTGTATAATCTGTATGTAGTGATCTCCTCCTAGTGGTGTTGTATAATCTGTATGTAGTGATCTCCCCCTAGTGGTGGCTGTATAATCTGTATGTAGTGAGCTCCCCCTAGTGGTGGTGTATAATCTGTATGTAGTGAGCTCCTCCTAGTGGTGGTGTATAATCTGTATGTAGTGATCTCCTCCTAATGGTGGTGTATAATCTGTATGTAGTGATCTCCCCATAGTGGTGGCTGTATAATCTGTAAGTAGTGATCTCCCCCTAGTGGTGGTGTATAATATGTATGTAGTGATTTCCTTCTAGTGGTGGCTGTATAATCTGGATGTAGTGAGCTCCTCCTAGTGGTGGTGTATAATCTGTATGTAGTGATTTCCTTCTAGTGGTGGTGTACAATCTGCAGGTAGTGAGCTCCCCCTAGTGGTGGTGTATAATCTGTATGTAGTGATCTCCCCCTAGTGGTGGTGTATTATCTGTATGTAGTGAGCTCATCCTAGTGGTGGCTGTATAATCTGTATGTAATGATCTCCCCCTAGTGGTGGTTTATAATCTGTATGTAGTGAGCTCCCCCTAGTGGTGACTGTATAATCTGTATGTACTGAGCTCCCCCTAGTGGTGATTGTATAATCTGTATGTAGTGATCTCCCCCTAGTGGTGGTGTATAATCTGTATGTAGTGAGCTCCCCCTAGTGGTGATGTATAATGTGTATGTAGTGAGCTCCCCCTTGTGGTGGTGTATAATCTGTATGTAGTGATCTCCTCCTAGTGGTGTATAATCTGTATGTAGTGAGCACCCCTAGTGGTGGTGTATTATCTGTATGTAGGGATCTCCCCCTAGGGGTGGTGTATAATCTGTATGTAGTGAGCTCCTCCTAGTGGTGGTGTATAATCTGTATGTAGTGAGCTCCCCCTAGTGGTGGCTGTATAATCTGTATGTAGTGAGCTCCCCCTAGTGGTGGTTGTATAATCTGTATGTAGTGAGCTCCTCCTAGTGGTGATGTATAATCTGTATGTAGTGATCTCCTCCTAGTGGTGACTGTATAACCTGTATGTAGTGAGCTCCCCCTAGTGGTGGTGTATAATCTGTATGTAGTGAGCTCCCCCTAGTGATGGCTGTATAATGTGTATGTGGTGAGCTCCCCCTAGTGGTGGTGTATAATCTGTATGTAGTGAGCTCCCCATAGTAGTGGTGTATAATCTGTATGTAATGATCTCCCCCTAGTGGTGATTGTATAATCTGTATGTAGGGAGCTCCCCCTAGTGGTGGTGTATAATCTGTATGTAGTGAGCTCCCCCTAGTGGTGATGTATAATCTGTATGTATTGAGCTCCCCCTAGTGGTGGTGTATAATCTGTATGTAGTGATCTCCTCCTAGTGGTGTATAATCTGTATGTAGTGAGCACCCCTAGTGGTGGTGTATAATCTGTATGTAGTGATCTTCCCCTAGGGGTGGTGTATAATCTGTATGTAGTGAGCTCCTCCTAGTGGTGGTGTATAATCTGTATGTAGTGAGCTCCCCCTAGTGGTGATGTATAATCTGTATGCAGTGAGCTCCCCCTTGTGGTTGTGTATGATCCGTATGTAGTGATCTTCCCCTAGTGGTGGTGTATAATCTGTAAGTAGTGAGCTCCCCCTAGTGGTGGTGTATAATCTGTATGTAGTGAGCTCCTCCTTGTGGTGTATAATCTGTATGTAATGAGCTCCGCCTATTGGTGGCTGTATAATCTGTATGTAGTGAGCTCCCCCTAGTGGTGGTGTATAATCTGTATGTAGTGAGCTCCCCCTAGTGGTGGTGTATAATCTGTATGTAGTGAGCTCCCCCTAGTGGTGGCTGTATGATCTGCATGTAGTGAGCTCCCCCTAGTGGTGGCTGTACAATCTCTATGTAGGGAGCTCCTCCGAGTGGTGGCTGTATCATCTGTATGTAGTGAGCTCCCCCTAGTGCTGGCTGTATAATCTGTATCCCCACATAGAGCCACCCCACATAGAGCCACCCCACATAGAGCCACCACTCATAGAGCCACCCCGCATAGAGCCACCCATCAGAGAGCCACCCCACATAGAGCCACCCCTCATAGAGCCACCCCACATAGAGCCGCCCCTCATAGAGGCACCATATAGAGCCACCCCTCATAGAGCCACCCCACATAGAGCCGCCCCTCATAGAGGCACCATATAGAGCAGCAGTTCTCAACCTGTGGGTTGCGACCCCAGCAAGGGTCGAATGACCAAAAGACAGGGGTAGCCTAAAGCCATTGGAGCCGCGATTTTATTGCGTTTTTACCACAAATCGCATGGTTTGGGGTCACCACAACATGAGTAACTGTGTTGTGGGGTCACAGCATTACAAAGGTTGAGAACCACTGATATAGAGGCACCACATAGAGGCACCATAAGTGACTCATCCAGCAGGGGCAGCTTATTGACTGTGGCTGTAATTTATTTTGACCTCTCCCCCTTGGTGTGTATAATCTATATTGTTGACCCCATAGTAGGTGATATCGGTTTATGAGCTCCCCCTAGTGGATGTAAATCTGTATAGGGACTCCCCTGGTGGTGTTAATCTTTATTTGATGACTCCCCCTAGGGTGATGTAAGCTGTATTGTGGACTCCCCTAGTGGGTGGTATAATCTGTGGTAGTGTCTCCTCCTGTGGGTTAATCTTATTATAGCCCTAGTGGTGTGTTCTCTGTAGGTATGTCTTCCCCGAGGGTGGTGGAGCTGTAGTATGAGCTCCTCCTAGTGGTGTGTATAATCGTATGTATGAGCTCCCCCTCGTGTGATTAATATCTGTCTCATGAGCTCCCCCTTGTGGTTGTGTAGATCCGTATGGTTAGTGACCCCCAGTGGTGGTTATATCGGTAATTAGGTCACTCCCCCTGTGGTGTGTATTCGGGTCTGTAGTGACTCCCCTCCTTTGGTGTACAATCTGTCTTAACGAGCTCCGCCTTTGTTGGCTGGCTAATCTGTATGTAGTGCGCTCCCCCTTGGGTGTGTACATCTGTCTATGACTCCCCTAGTTGTGGTGTATAATCTGTATGTGCGAGCTCCCCCTAGTGGTGGCTGTAGTCGCAGGGAGGGAGGATCTCCCCCCCTAGTGGTGGCGGTACAATCGCTATGTAGGAGCTCCTCCGAGTGGTGCTTATCAATCTGATGTAGTGAGCTCCCCCGAAAAGAATAGTCTGGCTGTAATAACTGTATTTAGTGAGCTCCCCCTAGTATGGGGGAATGTATAATCGTCTGTAGTGGCCCCCCTATGCGGCTGGATAATCTGTATTAGTGACTCCCCCTAGTGGTGACTGTAATCTGTAGTGGTGGCCTCCCTCTATGGTTGCTGTATCATCTGTCTGTTAGTGAGCTCCCGCGCAGTGTGGTGTATAATCTGTATGTGTTGCTCCCCATAGTGGTGTCTGTATAATCTTGTATGAGTGAGCTCCACTATGGGGGCTGTATCATCTGTATGTATTAGCTCCCTCCCCCTCTGTGTGTATATCTGTAATGTAGGTTAGCTCCCCCCTAGTGGTGGCTTTATAATCTGGTATGTAAGTGAGCTCCGCTGGTGTTGGCTGTATATCTGTATGTATGAGCTCCCACTGTTGGTTGCTGTATATCTTATGCATGTCTCCCCCTAGTGGTCATGGTATCATCTGTATTAAGTGATCTCCCCCTATGTGGTGGTGTATAATGTGTAGGTAGTGGCTCCCCCTAGTGGTGACTGTATAATCTGTATGTAGTGAAGTCCCCCTTAAAAACGGGGTGGTGACTTTATATCTGTATGTGTGAGCTCCCCCTAGTGGTGACTGTATAATCTGTATGTGTTGAGCTCCCCCTAGTGGTGGCTGTATAATTTGTATGTAGTGATCTGCCTCTGGAGTGACATGATATAAGGAATGAAACTGGATAAAGGTTTAATCCTGTCAAATTTTTATATTTGTTATTGATTCTTTTTGTATCCTTTGCTTTCATTTATATGGGTCAGAGTTTTGCCATAGAGATGAATGATATAGTCTGATATCCGCCCACAATAGTTTCCAGGTTGTTGCAAGTCACATGACGGATGACGATTGTTATGGGTCAATATTCCCTTGTTGCCCGCTGTTCACATTTGTATCACCCTGCAGGATGGATTGCATAGGTTTTCAATGTAATGTAAGATAAATAGTGATGTGAAATCTCCCTGCAGTGGTCCCTGTCTCGGGAACACTCCATCATTGTGCTCCATCATTGTGCTCCTGCTGCACCGTCCTTTCTTCTCCTGACTTTGTTAATTACTATTGCCATTGCCTTTAATTAAATCCACCATAAATGAGTTCAGCTAGAACTAGCGACAATGTCCCCCTGCAGGAGAGTGCTGCACAGACCAAAATAGACGGCATGGAGGGTGGGGGGCTTTAGCTGCACTTCTGAAGGCTTGTGCTGCCAGGTCCTGGCGAGGTGGGAGGCTGTATTAACATTGTGCTATGGAGTGAAGGATGATATGTAGTGATGGATACTGAATGTATAGACACACACATGTATACATAAGATAGCCCACATGAACACAAAACACAATGTAGTACATACAGAGATAGCCACATGACACACACATGTATACATACAGAGATAGAAGACACATAACACTGTATACATACAGAGATAGACCACTGACACCACCATGTATATGATAGACTCCTGACACACACATAAATTATACATACATGAGATAGCACAAACCTGGCACCCCCCATGTATATAGAATGACACAATGACACACACATTTAGCATACATAGCTAGACACTACACCCACATGTCTATAGATGGAAGCACTGATACACCCCTGTAAACAACAGAAGACACAATGAACACACATGTCTACATTATATAGAAGACACATGATACCCACTGTATACAAAACAGAGACACATGACACAACTGTAATACATGTAATAGATAGACCACTATACACACATGTATACAAGTCAGAATAGACCATGACATCACACATGTATATAGATAGACACATGATACACACATGTATATATAGATAGACACATGATACACAAATGTATACATACAGAGACACATGATACACACATGTATATAGATATAGACACTCTATACATACATGTATACTTGTATATAGACACATGATACATACATGTATACATACAGAGATAGACACATGACACATACATGTATACATACAGAGATACACACATGATACACAAATGTATATAGATATAGACACTCTATACATACATGTATACTTGTATATAGATAGACACACGATACATAATGTATACAACAGAGATAGACACATGAAATATGCATGCAGAGAAAAAGCCATGACACACAAGCAGAGGCATGCACATTCACACATATATACATGCATATACACACATACACACATATTACACACACATTGTACACGCATGCAGGGATATTACACACTAGTGTTCATTTACAGTGGGATGAAGAGTCTTCATACCCGTTCAACTTCTCAATTTTCCACAAATTGAAATACATTATCTTGATTTTTATGTCACAGAGCGACACAAAGTATCAGTTTTTTAGAAGTGAAAAGTAACTGATAAATACTTTTCCAACTATCTGCAATTTAGACTACGGAGATGTGCGTTGTGGTTATGTATTCACCGCCGAGTGCATCCAATTGCCTCTACAAGTCTCCTCGTTAGTTACTGTAACGGAGATGATCCGGATGCCATTTATTCTCAGTGTAACTGCAGATGATCTGTGAAGGCCTCAGAGTTTTGTTGGAGAACATTAGTGAACACACAGCAACTTGTTCTCCAACCAATGTGACTGAACTATTTGGTGAAGAAGGAATGGAGAAACCTCCAGCCTCTAGATGTGCAAAGCCAGTGGAGATGTCCCCCAGCAGACCTGCCATTGCAGCTAATGATGGTCCTACAAAGTGTGGGACCACATCCCATCAATGGGGCTGCAGGTCTTTATAAAGCCAGTTACAGCCACCCCTCATAGAGCCACCCCTCATAGAGCCACCCATCATAGAGCCACCCCACATAGAGCCACCCCACATAGAGCCACCCCCACTAGAGGCCCCCACATAGAGCCACCACTCATCGAGCACCCCGCATATAGCCACCCATCAGAGCGCCACCCCACATAGAGCCACCCCTCATAGAGCCACCACATAGAGTCCGCCCCTCATAGAGGCACCATATAGAGCCCCCCTCATATAGCCACCCCACATAGAGCCGGCCCCTCATATATGCCAACCCATATTGAGCACCGTTCTCAACGCTGTGGGTTTTTGCGACCTCCCACAAGGTCGATGACCAAAAACAGGGGTACCTAAAGACATTGGAGCCTCATTTTTATTGCGTTTTTACCACATATCGCATGGTTTGGGGTCACCACAACATGAGTACTGTTGTTGGTGGGGTCACAGCAATTACCAAGTTTTGAGACCACTGGATATAGAGGACACACTAGAGGCACCATAATGATCAATCCATCGGGGCAGCTTATTGACTGTTTCCAGGCTGACTCCATTGTCCTCGGCATGTAATGATATATTGTACCTGGCAGCTTCTTCTTTAAGAACAGACCTCAGCATTGTGATCAGGGACTGTGAGATTTTTCCTAATTTTCCCAAGACGTCCCTTAATGACCTTGAGTTCGGGCTTATTAGACAGCGATGGCGGCGCTCGGATGAGAGTGCCGGAAATAAAGATATCCTGTCAGCGAGAATTAATAGTGTATGTGGAGGATAAACAAGGTCACGTGGCTGCGGCCGCCAGCGGATTCACACCGGGCAGACGAGGGAAAAGTAGGCGTCAGCATATGAGGGTTTTCTGTGCAGTCTCTATGTGCAAGATGCATCCAGTGGTCAAACCTGATTGTCATGTATTTATAAAGTGTCTGCTGCTCAGTTTTGGTCCCGCTTCGGACACCTAAGGGGGTTGTTACTGCTTAGTCTGAGTTTGGGCCACATTTATTACTGATGGGCACCACAATTCTGCAAAGTGCACCAAAACAATGGGGGCAGTGCAGGGGGCGGCGGATTCATAAAGAACCGTGCACCACAATACATGAATCTGGGCGCCCCCGCACACTACCACGGTAACTGCACTTAGTTTGTTTGGGGCCATCCGTGTGCAGTCTCTTCCTCTTGCAGTCACTGTATGCAGTCTCTTTCCCCTGTGCAGTCACTATGTGTAGTCTCTTCCCCTGCTGCAGTCAATGGGTGGTCATTTTACTAAGGGCCCGATTTTGTTCCCGACGTTTTTACCCCGAATATTCCGATATCGCCGATTTTCCCTGATTGCCCCGGGATTTTGGCGGCATGCGAGTCGGATTGTAGCGCATCGGCGCCGGCAATGCACGCGACAGCGAAATCGGTGCCGAACGGAAAAGCCCGAACAGATTCGAAAAACCGCAGCATTTTTTAAAAAAAAATGTGTCGCGGAGCTCGCACTACCCTTGGTTGTGCAGTTCCTTTCCTCTTGTGCAGTCACTGTGTGGCAGTCCTTTCCTCTTGTGCAGTCACTGTGTGGCAGGTCCTTTCTCTCCGTGTGCAGTCCCTGTGTGCAGTTCGTTTCCTCCTTGTGCATCACTGTGTTGCAGCTCTTCCTTCTGTGCAGTTCACGTGTTGATCAGTCCGTTCCTCCTGTGTGCAGTCACTGGTTGTGCAGTCCTTCTCCTGTGCAGATCCTGTGTCGTCCCTCCCCGTCTCTTTCCCTCCTGTGCAGTCACCGGTTTGCAGTCCTTCCTCCCTGTGCAGTCACCGGCTGTTGCATTTACTTCCTCCTGTGCAGAGTTCCTGTGTTGCCGTCTTTCCTCCTGTGCAGTCACGTGTGTCAGTCCTTTCCTCTGTGCAGTCCTGCTGCTGTGCTCTGCTTCCTGTGGCAGTCACTGTGGTGCAGTCTCATTCCTCCTGTGCAGTCCACTGTGTGCAGTCTCTTCCTCCTGTCAGTCCACTGTGTGCAGTCTCTTCCTCCTGTGCAAGTCATTGATAGTGCAGCGTCTTCCTCCTGTGCAGTCACTGTTGTGCAGGTATTTTCCTCCTGTGCAGTCCACTTGATGTCAGCCTACTTCCACTGTGCCAGCGCGCTGTGTGCAGCTCCCCCCGCACTTCCTCCTGTGCAGTCGCTGTGGTGCAGTCTCTTTCTCACTGTGCAGTCAACGCTTGTGGTAGTCTCTTCCTCCTGTGCAGTCACAAGTTGACAGTCCTTTCGCTGTGCAGTCACTGTGCAGCCTCTTCCTCCTCCTTGCAGTCATCTGTGTGCAGGCTCTTTCTCCTGTGCAGTGCGTGTGTGCAGTCTCTTCCTCCTGTGCATTCTTTCTCTGCCGTTAACAATGTCAGTCTCTTCGTCCTGTGCAGGTGTCACTGTTGGCAGCCTACTTCCTCCCTGTGGCAGTACACTGTGTGGCAGTTCTCCTTCTTTGTGCAGTCGCTGTGTGCAGTCTCTCCCTCCTGTGCAGTTCCTGGGGTGGGGGGCATCACATCATGAATCCCCCTTGCCTTGGGCAGGATATACAGACCGTTAGTTATATCTCTTCTTCACGCTGTGACGTCCTTGTGGTATTTTTACATATTGGCAGCAGTGGCCGCTCCACCAGGTGAATATCCTCACATATATCGGACGCCGTGTGATATAATAAGATTTCCCGCTGAGAGTATAATTGTTCCATCCTCTGGAGACGGATCTCATGCTCCCATTGCGCGGAGTTGTGTTAAGTAATATTGTAATTGCTCATTAATAATCGCTGGTCTATATATATCTACAGGTGACAGTCACTTCATCAGGACCATCTTACTTAAAGTAACGTAAAGAACTGCTTAAAGGGGAACTCCAGAGAGATCCAGAGATTTACTTGTGTTTTCTCATTAGACACCTTAAAGTGTGATATCATCACCCTCTATTGTATAATGTGTGATGTCACTGCCTGCTCTTGATTGTCTAATCTGCCTGGTGTATGTAACTGTGTGATGTCACTGCCTGCCTTGTGTAATGTGTGATGGTCACTGCCTGCCTTGTGTATAATGTGTGATGTCACTGCCTTCATTGTGTTTAATGTGTGATGTCACTGCTGTCTCTTGTGTATAATGTGTGATGTCACTGCCTTCATTGTGTATAATGTGTGATGTCATTGCCAGGGCTGGTTCTAGGTTTCAGTAGGCCCCTTGGCAACAGTTCCTCAGTGGGCCTCAGTCTCCTGTTCCCTAAAATATTCCCTGGTTTATTATCTCTAGCCCTCATGGTAATTTTAATGTATTAATTACTTGGCAAGCTGCCCTAAGTGTAATAAACTTTATTGTGTCTTTAGGAAATTACCTTCAGAGGCTACATGGGGCTTGGGGCAGCCTCTCTGAACTCCGGGGCTAAGGCTACTCCACGCCCTGAGTAGCCTCTGCAGTGCCGGCCCCTGTACGTCCATACTGACTATAAACGTGGCCGCCAGCGGATTCAAGCACATCAAGACATGAATGTATTATGTATTATCTGTGCGCTGTATACAGTTATTATTTCTTACTAGGTGGAGGTATAGATACTATACATTCTGAATTGTGGGTGATGAAGTGTTGGGGGTCAGTCCCAGATCTCATAGCTCTCTCTCCCGATGGACACTTAACCCCTTGCTCCCCTTTTACTTTCCTCCTCTTGCAGGACGTCGCTGAGCGTTGCTGGCGCCATTAAGGTTCGCCATGTAGCAATAGGCAAACACTGTCACGCACAACCTGCTACTATTGACTATCAATTGGTTACAGTTGGTAATGATGTTAAATGCGTTGTTAACTAGTCATTAACAGATGTGCGGCAAGCTGGTATCGAGCGCGGAGGCCCCTTGCACTTTGCCAGATGAGTTTGAGCAGTTCATCATGTGAATGGAGTCGGTTTAGCACAATAATGATCCTGATTGCATTGTCTGCTGTGTATCCGCCGCACCAATTGTCTGGGGAGCTCCAGCGATGCAACAATGTAATCCGTTAAGTGGCACGCGCCTGCAGACTCGTAAAGCTGCTCCGGGGCTTCTCCTTAGGAATCTCACCCCTGGCAAATATCCGAGATTGCTGCATCGTCTGTAGCCAACAGGACAGAAGGGGTTAATGGAAGCTGCTGAGAAATTACAGTATAACAGAGCGTTTCACTGGTTAAATATACTCCTTCTGTCATATAGAGGGGTATTTTAGTAGATTAGATACTTTGATTACTTTGTATCATTGAAGGAACAAGCACCAGAATTCTGAGACAAATACCGTGTAAGATTCCCTGCAATGATGAGTCCGGGCTGTATGACAGCAAATACAGGGCAGCGCCCCCCATAGGTTGTCATATGTGTTTACATTTGGTTAACATTCTGCTAACGTTGTATTTACAAAATGCTAATGTAACGCACCATTTCTAACGCATTTTGTAAAAACATATGTTTACAACCATGTAATTAGGCAAATCTCCTCTCTCTGCTATTTTGCTAAGTTTCAAAGTGCAATGTCTTCTCCTCATTATATATATATATATATATATATATATATATATATATATATATATGTATATATGTATATGTAGCCTCATATTGGAAGCACTTTCCCCTTTCCCACTCTGACTCCGACCTGACAGAACTGGGTGCACCCGTGCCTCTCTCCGGCCCCCAGCTCTCCACACTGCTGTTTTACCTCTCCTTGTTCCTGCTCTGCTACTTGCAGCCAACCATCCATTTCCCCACCTCCTAGGGCGCGCATGCGACGCCGCTCGAAGATTTATAGGGCCAGCGCACCGCTGATTGGTGCTGGCCATTTCCATGATTTGAATAAAATCCGTCCGCTCCCAGCATTCCCTGCCGGATCTTTGTGCTATATGCCTCAGAAAATCTGTTGCCTAGTGTCTGTCTGCTGACTTCCTGTTGTGACCCCGGTTCCGTTCCTGACTTTGACTCCGTGCTGCCTGTCCTGACCTCCTGCTTTGTCCCTGATGTTGATCCCGTGCTGCCTGTCTTGACCTCCTGCCTGTCCCCGACCAGAATTCTGCCTCACGACTTTGTACCACGCCTTGGCCACCACTGTGGGCAAAGTCACCCTGTGGAGAGACCTGGTGGTACCAGGCCGCAGCAAGTCTGACCCACTTTGCGGAGGGCTCTGGTGAAAACCAGGTGCCACTTAGATTCCGGTTCCAGGTGTCGGCTTACGCCATCGCTCGCGGTGTACAGAGCGGTACAGAGGATCCACTACTTCAGATCCTAACAAATTACTCTGCAGAATTAAACGTGCTGCTCTGATGTGAGGAGGGTGGAAGGTGCTGCTGTAGACTTTTAAGGAGGTACAGACCTTTAAGACAGCAGCACAAGTTACAGGATCTAAAAATTGCAGGAGACCTTGATCAGCAGAACTCAGCTCAAGCCGTCCACCGCCGCCCTGAGGCCAAAGTATCATTTCGCCACATAGCAGATGTCGCACTGAGAATCTACAAGGTTTGGATTATGAAAATTGGTAAAAATTCACCAAAATTATATGGGATCAGAAAGGCTCTGATCCATCCGCACTGCATCGACATGACAAACCAGTAACAGTAGAAATGTTGTGATTTTGTGTCAACACAACGCAAGCAAATAATCGCCCTGAACGAGGAGAATCCACCAGGCGGGAAGGAGTTTTCATGCAGAATCACAATAAAAATGAACAGTGTGATAAATCTCATGGAAACCTCCTACACCGGAGCCCGATATTCATGATGTCCTGGAACTCTATAGAAACTGCCCTTTAAGCGTCTTCTGTCTGGTCCTGACTGTGCGGTCCTCATCTAGGACAATTGCCCACATTTGCACATTCTTTCTAGTCCAAACTGCTTATACATTTATATAAGAAGTCTCCGCGCCACATTTGTGTCACAAGTGACCGTTTTGTGTCGCGGCTGCGCTATTCTACAAATTTCTGCACTGAAGGGGGCGCTCGCTCGGACCGTGCGGCACAGTTATCAAAGTCCAACAGAAGTGTGTCGCACCCCCCATGTTAAAGGGGCACAAAAAAAATAATAATGTGAGGGCCATTTTTACGGACATATGGTTCCGAAAAAAGGTTAACAAATCCATCGTTTGTGCAGAGAGGCCGCACTTTCGTCAGATTTTCTGACATTTTCGGGTTTTGCATGGCTGTGACAAGTATTTAACAGGGAATTGTGTCTCACGCGATCGGATTGTGGCGTAACTGCGCTGCTTATATGCAACACAAAATCGGGATGCAGCTGTTGGATGATCTTACTGATTCGGACTGAGCGCGGGATTTAACTTTCGGATTGTGACGCAAGATCAAGCACTTACATGCACCAGGAAGAAGAAGGTGAACTCCGGGGACCTGAGCGGGGAAGCGACACATGCAGGATATCGGGCACAGGATCTTAGTGACTCCCTGCACAGCGCATTATACACGGACAATGCACTTACATGCACCAGGAAGAAGAGTTAACTCCGTGAAAACCTGAGCGTGGAAGAGACACTTCAGAATAGTCAGGCTGCACGATCTTAGTGACATCCTCCCCCACAGCGCATTATACACGACACTGCACTTACATGCAACAGGACAAGAAGGTGACTCCGCGACCTGGCGGCGAATCGACACTCAGATAGCCGGTCGCAGGATCTAGTGGACTCCCCGCCAGGCATATACACGGACAACACTTACGATGCACCAGGAATAAGAGGTGACTCTCGGGGCCTGATCGGGGAAGCGTACATGTCAGGATATCGGGTGCCAGATCTTATTGACTCCCGCCACAGTCGCATTATACACGTACATGCACTTACATGCACCGGAAGAAGAAGGTGATCACGGGGACCTGAGGTCTGGGAAGATCGACACATGCAGGATATCGGGCGCATGATCTTAGTGACTCCCCGCACAGACCATTATACCCGGAAATGTCCGTACATGCACCTGAGGAAGAAGAAGGTGAACTCGGG
>CM033649.1:1691110-1717982 GCA_019512145.1 Engystomops pustulosus | reverse complement strand
AACACCCTAACACCAACACCCCAAAACCAACCAACCTATATACACATTAACTATAACTACATAAATACACACTGTATACAAAATACAAACACATTAAACATATCAACATATAACAAACCAACCACATAAAGCCCAGGTTCGGCGCCTGCAAGCCCCTACATCACTACATGCCCAGATACAAAACAAAAATCTACAGTGTCAGCTTCAGCCCAACACCAGGAGAGGAGATGACAGACTAAGGGACACTAAAGGAGAACCCCCTCCAAAGGAGAGAGGCCCTCCCCGTGCCCAGCCTCTCATACTCCAGAGAGCGCACCTTCACCAGGTCACCCAGAATGTTCCTAACCACTTCATCCACTGGGAGGATTTTACGCTGCGTCGAAACTAAGCACCGTGCGTTCCACGTGTGGTACCTGACCACTAGGCTAACTAGGAATAACGTACAGCGGTCCCGGCCCCCCAGGCCTCTGAATGCTCCATAGGCCCACTCCGCATAGGAGAGACAGGCCAACCCGGGCCAATGGATGGAAGCGCCCACCCGGTTGTACACCTCTGTGTTAAAGGGGCACTGAAGCAGGAAGTGGTCCATGCTCTCCAGCAGGCCACCGCACTCCTCCCGGGGACAACCCCTTTCGTCAGAGCTCCTACACTTCAGATTGTCCCTCACACACAGCTTTCCATGGAAGCAGCGCCAAGTCAAGTCCCAAAACTTCAAGGGGATCCTGATGGAATTCAAAAGACCTAAACCCACCCCCAGATCCCGACTTGGGCAATCCCTGAGGGCCAGAGGCTTCTGGAAATGGGTCAACAGAACCCTCTTGTCAAGGACTTTCCTCGACAAGGTCCTGATCTCCCACATTCCCAGACCCCACCGGCGAATCACCTTCAGAACCGGGGTAGCGTAAGCCGGAAGATGCCCATGCGGTGTACGGAGATCCTTCACTCGCCCTCCTGTCTCCCATTCCTGGAAGAAAGGCCGAAACCATCCCCTACAGGAGTATACCCACGGAGGAGCCCTCTCTTTCCAGAGGTTTGCGATATTGATCTTAAGAAAGGTATTCACTAGGAACACCACAGGGTTGACCATACATAACCCTCCTTGTCTCCTCGTGCGCTAAGAGACCTCCCTCTTGATTAAGTTCAGCCTATTCCCCCATAACAGCTGGAAGAACAGACTGTAGACCCGAGTCCAGAGGGGTTCTGGCAACATGCACACACTGCCCAGGTAAATCAGTAACGGGAGCAGGTAAGTTTTCATCAGATTAACCCTTTCTCTGAGGGTCAAAGACCAACCCTTCCACTGGTCCACCTTCTGGGCGGCGATCTTAAGCCTGCCGTCCCAGTTTTGCATGGGGTAACCCCCTGGCCAAAATCGATGCCGAGAACTTTGGCAGAGTTCTGGGGCCCTGGAAGAGTGTCCGGGAGATCAAAGCCTGGATCCCCCTCTCCCAGCCAGAGACTCTCACACTTATCCCGGTTGATCTTGGACCCAGAAGCCTCTGAGTAGCGGTCGACCTCTGACATCAACCATTGCGCCTCCCCTCCCGAGGACACGAAAATGGTGACATCATCTGCGTACGCTAACACCCTTAGAGTGGTTTCCGGTGCTGCCCGATCCATCCCGACTCCCACCAACGGGCCACGATCAACCCTCCTAAGGAATGGGTCGATCGCGAACACGTATAAAAGTGGGCTCAGAGGACAACCCTGGCGAACACCAGACCCGACCTCAAAAGAGCGGCCAAACCAACCATTCACAAGCGGGAAACTCTCTGCCCCTGCGTACAAAACTTTCAGCCAATTGACAAACTCCCCCGGCAGGCCATACCTCAGAAGGACAGACCAGAGGTACTCGTGGTTAACCCGATCAAACGCTTTTGCCTGATCCAAGGACAGCAAGTACCCCTTCCAGTTACCAGCCCTGCCCTGCTCCACTGCCTCCCGGACACAAAGCACAGCACTAAATGTACTGCGGCCTGGAACAGAGCAGTGCTGGGTCCCCGAAAGGAGCCGGGGCGCAAACTGCACCAGCCGATTAAACAGCACCTTTGCCAAAACCTTTCTGTCCGTATTGAGAAGCGCTAAGGGACGCCAGTTCTCAATACGAGATCGGTCCTTACCCTTTGACAGGATGATCAGGGCAGACCTCCTCATTGACTTCGGCAGAGTGCCCGAGGAAAGACACTCATTATATACCTCAGTCAAGAGGGGAACCAAGGCGTCCTTAAAGGTCTTATAGAACTCAGATGTTAAGCCATCCGGACCTGGCGATTTCTTGAGGGCGAGCCCTTCAATCGCCCGGCTGACTTCCTCTTCCCTAATCATCTCTGTCAAAACATCAAGAGAGGGGTCTACTCCTGGCTCAGGGACAGTTTCAGCCAGGAAAGCCGACATCACATCCCGATCTAGATCCTTCCTGCCCAAGAGGTGTGAGTAGAAGGATCTGACGACCTCCAGAATCCCTGATCTGGACCTTTTCAGGGATCCCGTACTGTCAACCAGTCCTGTGACAACTTTACCATTCACTGACATCTTGCAGTTTCTGTAAGGGTCGGGCGAGCGGTATTTCCCGTAATCCCTCTCAAAAACCAAAGATGCGTGTCTATCGTACTGACACCTCTTCAGCAAGGATTTCACTCTGGAGATGTCCTCACGACTACCTCCAGTCGAGACGAGATGCTCGAGTTTCCTCCTCAGGCCCTGATACAGGCGGTACCTGTCCAGGCTCCTGAGGCTCGAGAGCTGGCGGAAGAATCTCGCCACCCTTTTCTTGAGCATCTCCCACCACTCTGACTTACTGCTACAAAGGCCCAGCAATGGTACCTGGCTCTGAAGCAAGTCCTCAAAGGATTGTCTGATCGCCGCTTCTTCCAGGAGAGACGAATTGAGCTTCCAATAGCCTCTTCCCATCCGGGGGGTCTCTGTAACATTCAGAGAAAACAAAATTAGACAGTGGTCGGAGAACTCCACCTCAACAACGGACACTGCTGAAGAAATGGCTTCCTCCTTTAAATAAAACCTGTCTATTCTAGACCTGCAGCTACCCCTATAATAGGTGAACCCAGCGTGGCCTGGGGTGTGCCGGATGTGGACATCCACCAGGCGAGCTTCACTGGCTATGCTATTAAGAGCAACGCTATCATAAGTCAGCTTGTCTCTGGAACCTCCCCTATCCTGGGACCTCGTGACAGCATTGAAGTCCCCTCCAAAGACCACCTGCCGACTTGTAAAAAGGTAGGGCTTGATCCTCATAAAGAGACACTTCCTGTCCCACTTGGACTGGGGACCATAGATGTTAATAAGACGAAGTTCTTGTCCCTTCATGAGGACATCCAGGATCAGGCACCTCCCCATTTATAACTCAATAACTCGTCAGCATTCTACCGGTGCGGTAAAAAGGACCGCCACTCCGCTATACGGCTCGGCCGCAAAAGACCAATAGGAAGGCCCGTGTCTCCATTCCCTCTTAGCTTTAAACACGGCCGCCAAATCTGGCAGCCTAGTCTCCTGCAAAAATAAAATGTCGGCTTCAACACGGCCAAGAAAATCAAAGGCCGCAAATCTAGCCGCATCAGACTTAATGCTGGCGACATTAATGGACGCCAGCGTCAACGGAGTGGGTGCCGCCATCATGAGTGATTGAGTTAGACGGCTTTCTTTTTACCCATCTTGCCACCACCCTCGGGAAATGAACACCCCCTTTTTAGACATATTGTGGTGTCCATCTCCCGCACCTCTGATGCTTCAGGGGCAGATCCAGGAACTGCCCCCTCATCCTCGTCTCCAGACTCTGGGCCAGTCTCCCCTCCTGAGGACCCTGACTCCCCAGGGGGAGACCCAGCACCCCCTGCAGGCTCCGCCACCTCTGGCCCTTCACCCTCAGCCCCTCCATCGGCAGAAGAGGCTCCATCCAGGGCCAGGAATCGATTTGAAAGTTCGACCAGCGGGGGGTTGGTTGCACCTTCCTTGGGTACCTTAGTCAGGGAGGGAGAAGATCTTACACCTCCCTTCTTTTTACCCTTTTTCTTTTTTTTGGCGCCACGCTTACGCTTTTCCTCTAGCCACACCCTATTATCCTCATCCATACTCTCATAATGGGAGGAGTCTGAGGACGTGGCACCTTCCTCTCTCTCGATCCTCCTGACCTCCTCATCCAGTACATCATCCCCTGGGGCCTCAGCGACAGGTGTGGTCTCCAGGATAGCGCCAGAGGTTGTCTCAGCAGGCCGAGACCCCCCCCTCCCCCCCGCTCTCTCTCCTGTTGACGCTTCTCTAGACGCCTTAGCTGGGCAGGCGTCTTTTTCCTGTCTTTCATCCCTGGCCCCTCCATTCCTCCACCTCTGCTAGTCCCCTCCCCAGCAGATTCAGCCTCATGGCTTTCATCCGCTGAGGTTGAGCCTGCATTAGCAAAGGAAAGAGGACAACGACTGTACGGGTGACCGAGATCACCACACAGGTTACACCTAATCTGCCCTGTACAGGATGCAGCGAGATGGCCGACACCCCCACACATTGCACACTTCTGCACGGTGCAGTTTGCGCTGAAATGTGTGGGGTCACCGCACCTGTGACACAGCTTAGGCTGCCCCCGGTAGAAGATCAGGATCCGATCCCTCCCCAGGAAGGCTGATGAAGGGATGTGGGCGACTGAGTTACCTGAACGCCTCAACTTCACCATGAAGGTCCAGGCCCCTGACCAGATACCATACTCGTCACAATTTTTTTCTGGTAATCCTAGCACCTCTCCATAACGATTTATCCAGGTCATGATGTCAAAGCAAGATAGTGATTCGTTACGGGTAAGAACGGTCACTTTCTTGAGTTCGCTCTGGCGGGACACTGCTTGCACAGCAAAGTCCCGCCACTTGGGCTCGTTGTATCTCAGCTCATAGTTGGACCAGAAGAGCTCAAGCCCTTCTGGCCGAACAAAGCTGATATCAAACTCAGATGTACCATAGGGATGGATCAAGGCAAAAATGTCAGCCGCCTTGAAGTCCATCTTCAGCAGCAGCTCAACTACCCGTGCCCGAGGGGGACACACATCACTGCCACGCCACCGAAGACGGACCACATTCCTTCGGTTAGCACCCGGCCCGGTTGTCGGGAGCGACCATGATGTCTCCTTGCCTCTTTGCTCTCGGAAGGCAGACAGGCCGTGCCTCTCTATCCAAAACGACAAATCAACCTCCTGCCCCGCTACATTGATCGTCCTTTCACCCTTCTCTAAGGCCTGCAGGAGGCGCCGTTGCAAAAAGCCGTCCCCAGAGCCCAGAGACGAGGATGATGGAACCCCACTTCCCCCAGCAGCGACACTGGCATAGCTCTTAATAGGGGCCGCCACTGGGAGAGCAACCGGACAAATCCCTGCACCCACCACATTAACACTACCCACCTGCATGTTACACTCAGCCGCGCCACTCACACCACCAGTCACTCCATCACCCACCCCCAAAGCTGGAAAAGATTCAGCACCACTCACATTATCCACCACAACATTACTGACTCCACTCACACTGGCTGGACCAGCAGCAATATTAGCAGACATGACCACCTCCGCATCTTCGGGCACAAGGGACGGGGGTCCCCTCGCAGAGCATCGCCCAGAGGGGACCCCAACTTGTGTCACACTTGTGCCCTCCGCATCATCGGTAGCAGATGTTATTTTACTTTTCTTAGGGGAAGGTAAGAGTCGCCGCTGATCTTTGGCTGGTATGTGGCACCGCTGATCCCCACCTTCCTCAGCACTCCTTTGCAGACTATCTCCAACACCAACACAAAACAGTACTTTAGGCTTGGGAGGTCCGGAGCCCTCAGCCTCAGCGACCCCTCCACGCTGCCGCCGCTCCACGCATGCGACCCCTCCACGCATGAAGAGGCGCCGAGGCACCGGTAGCTGCCACCAGTGCCGGACTGCCCCCCCCTCCCACTGGGGGACGCACCACAGCACTGGATTTGGATGGTATCGCAACAGCCGAGCCGCCCTTACTGTCCGGCCTTGCGGCCGATGCCTCCCCTGCTCCCCCACTGTTACCAAAAACAGAGACGGAGCCCATCGCCACATCAGATGTCACACCTGTAATCTCCACGCTCCCTGGCACTGAGTCCACTGCAGGACCCGTGCCGGGCTGGGTAACGGGGCTCGCACAGTGAGCTGACCCTGCGGCCGACTCGGGTTTTACGGGGAGGGGGCTGTAGACTAGACTCACCACTTCCACGGATTTGGTCTTCTTCTTTTGTGGTTTGCTGCCCCCCGGTGCATCCTCCGGCAGATCGTCTCCAAAAGTAAAGTCCTGGAGGTGCACAGGGGACTCGAGCCGTCTGATCTCCTCCATCAGCGCCCCTCCCTGGTGGCTGTCACTATCCTCACCCGGGCCGGCAGAACCGCAGCCAGATGACATGGCCGCTTGTCCTGCAGGGGGCCCACTGCACGGCACCGGACTTTCCTCCTCCGTCTGACTCTCTGGCTGAAGCCCCATCAGCCGCCTCTGCTTTTCCTCCTCCATCTCCCGGAACCGCTCATCATTAAGGATCTTTTCTTTAAATGGTCCGCTCCTCTCTAGCAGATAAGCCTTCCTCTCCTCCAAGGCCTGGATGTTAGTCTGGAGCCTGGAAATCTCTGCCAGAATATGCTCCTTCTTCCTCTTTGGGGCAGAGCTTGCCCTGGCATGGGCGCACCTGAGCTCCTCCCGCAGTCTCCTCACCGTCTTGCTGGCTGCTTCGTACTCAGAGAGGTGGCCCAGAGCCCGGGAGGCATAGGTGGAAATAGACTCCCGGGTCCTCAGCATTCCCCAGCCCTCTTCACTGAGGTCAGCCTCACCTCCCTGAGCACTCAGCTTTCCTGCGGCATCCAGCTTTTCCGAGGTATCCAGCTTTCCTGGGGTTTTGGTGCTTTTTGAAGCCTTAGCTGGCCTGGGGGTACTTGGAGCAGCATTGCTGCTGTTCCTTGCAGATCTTCTCACCCCCAAGGCTTCCGCAGCGCTGGCCGGTTCCTGGCTACCCCTGCCCCCCGCCGGCCTAGACCAGGTGGAGGTGGTTTTCCCTGGAGCTCAGGGGCAGCAGCAGCACACAGCCTCTCACAGCAACAGACAGCTAACGAGCTAACGAGCAACACCAGAGATGCACTCACTATCTGCTGCTGGTGCAGTCATTACTTATCCGGTATTGATCCTGAGTTACATCCTGTATTATACTCCAGAGCTGCACTCACTATTCTGCTGCTGGTGCAGTCACTGTGTACACCGCTATACGGCTCGGCCGCAAGAGACCAATAGGAAGGCCCATGTCTCCATTCCCTCTTAGCTTTAAAACACGGCCGCCAAATCCGGCAGCCTGGTCTCCTGCAAATATAAAATGTCGGCTTCAACGCGGCCGAGAAAATCAAAGGCCGCAAATCTAGCCGCATCAGACTTAATGCTGGCGACATTAATGGACGCCAGCGTCAACGGAGTGGGTGCCGCCATCATGAGTGAGACGGCTTTTTTCTTACTATTCCCCTTCCCTCTACTCTCCTCTGAAGATGATCCCCTTTCTTTTTTACCATCAGATTTAGGGCAACTTCTCTTTAATTGTGGTGTCCATATTGTTATTGGTCCCCAAGGACCCACCCGGACCACCCTCTCCTTCGTCCTTGTCTCCTGACTCTGAGTCAGTCTCCCACTCTGAGGACCTAGCATCCCCAGAGGATAGAGACTCGGTGCCCCCTGCAGGCTGCTCCGCTGCCACCTCCAGAACCCCACCCTCAGCCTCTCTTCCCGAAGAGGCGATCTCATCAAGGGTGAAGAACCGGTTGGAAAGCTCAACCAGAGGGGAGGAAGTTTTCCCTTCCTTAGGTACCTTAGATAGGCCATGTTTTTTCTTTTCCTGCTTGCGCTTATTTTCTAGCCAAATCCTGTTATCCTCATCCATACTCTCATAATGGGAGGATGTGGAGGACATGGCACCTTTCTCACAGTCCATCCTCCTGACCTCCTCATCCAACTCATCATCCCTCAGGGCCTTAGTAGCATGACCAGCCTCTGAGGAAGGACCATGGGTCACCCCAGCAACCTGAGGCTTCCCCAGGTCTCTCCCTTTTTGTCTGGCTTCAAGCCGCCTCAACTGAGAAGGTGACTTATTCTTGCTTTTCTTCACAGGCCCCTCAGCTCCTCCACCTCTGCTGGTACCTTCCCCAGCAGAAGCAACCTCATGGCTCTCCTCCACTGGGGTCACAACCGCATTGGCAAAGGAGTGAGGACAACGGCTGAAAGGGTGACCGAGCTCACCACACAGGTTACACCTAATGTCCTTACAGGATGCAGCGAGATGACCTAGCCCACCACACAAAGCGCACTTCTGCACTTGGCAGCTGGCGCTAAAGTGTGTGGGGTCACCGCACCTGTGACAGACCTTCGGCTGCCCCTGGCAGAATCAGGATTCTGTCTCGCCCAAGAAAGGCTGAAGAAGGAATGTGGGCGACTGTGCCACCTGAACACTTCAACTTCATCATGAAGGTCCAGGCCCCAGACCAAATGCCAAATTCATCGCGGTTTTTCTGCGGTACCTGTACAACCTCCCCATAACGACTGAGCCATGATGTCCATGCAAGAAAGTGACTCGTTACGGGTCAAAACGGTCACTTTCTTGACTGCGTTTTGGCGAGACACTGCTTGCACAGCAAAGTCTCGCCATGCGGGCTCGTTCTTTGCCAGCTCATAATTCGACCAGAAGAGCTCTAAGCCCTCCGGCCGAACAAAGCTGACATCGAACTCCGGAGTACCATAAGGATGTATCAGGGCAAAGATGTCACTAGCCCTGAAGTTCATCTTCAGGAGGAGCTCCACCACCCTTGACCTGGGTGGGCATGCATCACTGCCCCTCCAGCGAAGACGAACCACATTCCTACGGGCAGCTCCGGGCCCGGTTGTGGGTAAAGACCATACAGTCTCTCCCCCCCTTTTCTCTTGGAAGGCTGCCAGGCCATGCCTGTCTGTCCAGAAGGACAGATCAACCTCTCTCCCCTCTACAGTGATTGACTTTTCCCCTCTCCTGAGAGCCTCCAGAAGACGCCTTTGCAAAACGCTATTTCCAGAGTCAGGAGACAAGGAGTTAACCCCACTTGCCCCAGCGGTGACACTCGCATAGCTCCTTATGGGAGCGGCCACCACTGGGGGTGCAGATGGACCAGCACTCACACCAGGATTCCCCCCAGCACCATTCACCACCCCCACATTCACCACACTATGTGCATTACTGCCACGCTTCCCTGCATCACTCACACCAGCTGGGCCAGGAGGACCTGGGGTTGCCTCGGTGTCACTGGACACTGGGGGTAGAGCCACCTCCATAGCTGATACAGCCTGAGAAGAGGCAGCTCCAACCCCGATCTTACTTGTGCCCTCTGCCTCATTGGCATTAACCCCTTGTTGACCAGCTGTTTTAATGTTTGTGCACCGCTGCTCGCTAGATGCATGAGGTCTCTTATCTTTATGAAGTCCGGACAGTCTCTTATTACCATCTCCTGGGTCTGATGATCCAATGCAAAATAATATTTTTCCTGTGCCCTTTCCTGCAGGCTGCAGAGGACGCTTGGGAGGCGCTGCACCACAAGCCCCAGCAGCCCCATCACACTGCCGCTGCTCACCGGAGCAAGCAACAGCCACAGTGCTAGGGGCCACAGGAGCCACCGCCACAGCCCCTGGCACAGGGCCACCCCCCCCCGCACCCTGGCACCGAGTCCACTGCAGGATTCGTGCTGGGCTGGGTAACGGGGCCTACACGACAGGCTGGCACTGCTGCCCGCCCGGAGGGAACAGGGAGGGGACGAAACACCAGATTCACCTCCTGAGACGCCTTGGTTTCTTCGGTCTCTTCTTCCTCTTTTGGTCATCCTCTGGCATATGATCGCCGAAGGAGAAGTTTTGGAGGTGAACTGGGGACTCAAGCTGTCGGATCTGAGCCATTAGCGCCCCTCCCTGGCCGCTGTCATCACTTTCCTCCTCCAGGTTAGCAGAGCTGCAGCCTGATGGTAATGGCGCTTGCTCCGCAGGCAGCCTGTCGTGCGAGGCCTGCTGGTGTTGGTGCAGGCCACCAGACGGACACGGCAGGTCTTCCTCATCCTCCTCATCATTGCCATCATCCGCCTGGATCTGAAGCCCCTTCTGCTTTCTCAGCTTCTCCTGGCACATCTCCTCAAACCGGGCGTCGTTTTCAAGTTTTTCACGAAACGGACCACTGTGCTCGCGGATAAGATGTCGCTTTTCTTCCAGAGCGGTGACCTCGGCTTTTAGTCTGTCTATGGTAGTAAGAAGATCAGACTTCTTCTTCTTAGTAGCCACCCCCGCTAGGGCCAAGGTCTCCCTTATCTCCTCCAGAGCGGTGACCTCAACTTTAAGCCTGTTGATGGTGATAAGAAGATCAGGCTTCTTCTTCCTAGTGGCCACCCCCGCTAGGGCCAAGGTCTCCCTTATCTCCTCCTGGAGCCTTGAGATCACCCCATGCCTTTTGCACACCTCCGTGAGCACCCAGCTTTTCAGCTGAACCACCCAGCTTTCCCGCACAGTCACTCAGCTTTCCAGGAGGAGCACTCAGGCTGATGTTACTTGCCTTGATCTTCTGTGAACCGGAGACCTTGCGGCTTCCCTGGGTCTTGGGGGTGGCAGCCGAGGTCACATCGCTGCGTCCTTGGCTCCAGGCAGATCTTCTTACCCCCTCCGCTTTGGCCGGTAACTGGCTTCTCCTGCCTCCCGCCGGCGTGGTCCGGGAGGCAGAAGCCTGGGATTTTCCTGGCTCACTCATCCCACAGAACCCACTCCCTCCCTGGGGAGGAGAGAGCAGGCCTGGGTGGATTGATCTTCCTCCAGGTGGTGCAGGAGCTCAGTCACAGACAAACACACCCACAGCAGTTCACAGCAGAATGAGCCAACACGAACTATTCTGCTGCTGGTGCAGTCACTGTGTACATACATGACATTACTTATCCTGTACTGATCCTGAGTTACATCCTGTAGATCTTTTATTTTATATAAAAATAAAAAACATAACAATACAAACCAAACATAAAATATAATATATACAAAATATATACAATGTCTTACCTGCTGGTCCAGCCACATTCACTCCTAGCAAAAACAATAATTTAAAATACACCAAAAATAAATAAACACCAAATATCACAACCCCCACCCAACCGATTGTCACATCCTCAACCAAACCAATAAACAATAAGACAAGCCACACCCACAAATAAACATAAATGACTATAAATATACATAAACCCACCCCACACCCTCTAATAACAAACCACCCCACACAGATCACATCCCACACCCATTTATTATTTTTTTTTTTAATAAATATAAATATATAATAACAAACACAGAATACACACAACACTACACTAAACTAGATCCCTCGCCCGCACCCTCCCCTTCCCCCCAGACACTGGTCTAACGTCCAAAGTTTGCGTTAAGTAGTCCAGACCAGTGCCCAGGGTCATAGAGTCCAAGGTCAGTTCATAAATCCCAAAATCCCACCACCATCACCCCCCTCCCAACCTAACACTATGTCCCAAACCCCACTATATACAATATATACACTGATTACAACATAACATAAAGAAAACAGAATACAAATAAAACCTGAACAACATAAATACAAACCACATAAAGCCCAGGTTTGGCACCTGCAAGCCGCTACATCACTTCTTGCTCAGATACAAAACAAAAATCACCAGGAGCGGAGATGACAGACTAAGGGACACTAAAGGAGAACCCCCTCCAAAGGAGAGAGGCCCTCCCCGTGCCCAGCCTCTCATACTCCAGAGAGCGCACCTTCACCAGGTCACCCAGGGGAGGAAGTTTTCCCTTCCTTAGGTACCTTAGATACGCCGCGTTTTTTCTTTTTCTGCTTGCGCTTATTTTCTAGCCAAATCCTGTTATCCTCATCCATACTCTCATAATGGGAGGACGTGGAGGACATGGCACCTTTCTCGCGCTCCATCCTCCTGACCTCCTCATCCAACTCATCATCCCTCAGGGCCTCAGTAGCATGACCAGCCTCTGAGGAAGGACCAAGGGTCACCCCAGCAACCTGAGGCTTCCCCAGTTCTCTCCCTTTTTGTCTGGCTTCAAGCCGCCTCAACTGAGAAGGTGACTTATTCTTACTTTTCTTCACAGGCCCCTCAGCTCCTCCACCTCTGCTGGTACCTTCCCCAGCAGAAGCAACCTCATGGCTCTCCTCCACTGGGGTCACAACCGCATTGGCAAAGGAGCGAGGACAACGGCTGAAAGGGTGACCGAGCTCACCACACAGGTTACACCTAATGTCCTTACAGGATGCAGCGAGATGACCTAGCCCACCACACAAAGCGCACTTCTGCACTTGGCAGCTGGCGCTAAAGTGTGTGGGGTCACCGCACCTGTGACAGACCTTCGGCTGCCCCTGGTAGAAAATCAGGATTCTGTCCTGTCCAAGAAAGGCTGAAGAAGGAATGTGGGCGACTGTGCCGCCTGAACACTTCAACTTCATCATGAAGGTCCAGGCCCCAGACCAAATGCCAAATTCATCGCGGTTTTTCTGAGGTACCTGTACAACCTCACCATAACGACTGAGCCAAGTCATGATGTCCATGCAAGAAAGTGACTCGTTACGGGTCAAAACGGTCACTTTCTTGACTGCGTTTTGGCGAGACACTGCTTGCACAGCAAAGTCTCGCCATGCGGGCTCGTTCTTTGCCAGCTCATAATTCGACCAGAAGAGCTCTAAGCCCTCCGGCCGAACAAAGCTGACATCGAACTCCGGAGTACCATAAGGATGTATCAGGGCAAAGATGTCACTAGCCCTGAAGTTCATCTTCAGGAGGAGCTCCACCACCCTTGACCTGGGTGGGCATGCGTCACTGCCCCTCCAGCGAAGACGAACCACATTCCTACGGGAGGCTCGGGGCCCAGTTGTGGGTAAAGACCATACAGTCTCTCCCCCCCTTTGCTCTTGGAAGGCTGCCAGGCCATGCCTGTCTGTCCAGAAGGACAGATCAACCTCTCTCCCCTCTACAGTGATTGACTTTTCCCCTCTCCTGAGAGCCTCCAGAAGACGCCTTTGCAAAACGCTATTCCCAGAGTCAGGAGACAAGGAGTTAACCCCACTTGCCCCAGCGGTGACACTCGCATAGCTCCTTATGGGAGCGGCCACCATCAGCACTCACACCAGGATCCCCCCTCAGCACCATTCACCACCCCCACATTCACCACACTATGTACATTACTGCCTCGCTTCCTTGCATCACTCACACCAGCTGGGCCAGGAGGACCTGGGGTTGCCTCGGCGTCACTGGACACTGGGGGTAGAGCCACCTCCATAGCTGATACAGCCTGAGAAGAGGCAGCTCCAACCCCGATCTTACTTGTGCCCTCTGCCTCATTGGCATTAACCCCTTGTTGACCAGCTGTTTTAATGTTTGTGCACCGCTGCTCGCTAGATGCATGAGGTCTCTTATCTTTATGAAGTCCGGACAGTCTCTTGTTACCATCTCCTGGGTCTGATGATCCAATGCAAAATAATATTTTTCCTGTGCCCTTTCCTGCAGGCTGTACAGGACGCTTGGGAGGCGCCGCACTACAAGCCCCAGCAGCCCCATCACACTGCCGCTGCTCACCGGAGCAAGCAACAGCCACAGTGCTAGGGGCCACAGGAGCCACCGCCACTGCCCCTGGCACTGGGCCACCCCCCCTCCCACTAGGGGGCAGCGCACAGTACCAGGACCTGCTGGATCGCCCTCACTGTCCGGCCTTTCGGCCGATGCCTTCCCTGCACCATCCTTGCTACTACAAACAAGGCTGGTGCTCTGCGCCATGATGGAACGTGGCTTTGCACTCTCCCCGCACCCTGGCACCGAGTCCACTGCAGGATTCGTGCTGGGCTGGGTAACGGGGCCTACACGACAGGCTGGCACTGCAGCCCGCCCGGAGGGAACAGGGAGGGGACGAAACACCAGATTCACCTCCTGAGACGCCTTGGTCTTCTTGGGTCTCTTCTTTCTCTTTAGGTCGTCATCTGGCATATCATCACCAAAGGAAAAGTTCTGGAGGTGAACTGGGGACTCGAGCTGACGGATCTGAGCCATTAGCGCCCCCCCCTGGCCACTGTCATCACTTTCCTCCTCCAGGTTGGCAGAGCCGCAGCCTGATGGTAATGGCGATGGTAACGGTCGTGCGAGGCCTGCTGATGTTGGTGCAGGCCACCAGACGGACACGGCTGGTCTTCCTCATCCTCCTCATCATCGCCATCATCCGCCTGGACCTGAAGCCCCTTCTGCTTTCTCAGCTGCTCAAGGCGCATGTCATCAAACCTGGCGTCATTCTCCAACTTTTCCCTGAACGGACCGCTGTGCTCGCGGATTAGATGACGCTTCTCCTGCAGAGCGGTGACCTCGGCTTTTAGTCTGTCTATGGTGGTAAGAAGATCAGACTTTTTCTTCTGTGTAGCCACCCCCGCTAGGGCCACGGTTTCGCGTATCTCCTCCTGGAGCCTATTCATCGCCTTGCCAGCTTCCTCGTACTCACGGAGGTGCTCAGCAATCCGGGAGCCATAGATGGAAGCAGACTCCCGGGCCTTTAGATGTCCCCATGCTTTTTGCACACCTCCGTGAGCACCCAGCTTTCCAGCTGAACCACCCAGCTTTCCCGCACATACATCCAGCTTTCCAGGAGGAGCACTCAGGCTGATGTCACTTGCCTTGATCTTCTGTGTTCCGGAGACCTTGCGGCTTCCCTGGGTCTTGGGGGTGGCAGCCGAGGTCACATCGCTCCGTCCTTGGGTTCGGGCAGATCTTCTCACCCCCTCCATGTTGGCCGGTATCTGGCTTTTCCTGCCCCCCGCCGGCCTGGTCCGAGAGGCAGAAGCCTGGGATTTGCCTGGTTCACTCATCCCAGAAAACCCACTCCCTCCCTGGGGAGGAGAGAGCAGGCCTGGGTGGATTGGGTTTGCTCCAGGTGGTGCAGGAGCTCAGCAGAACACAACCACACCCGTCAGCAGTTCACAGCGGAATGAGCCAGCACTCACTATTCTGCTGCTGGTGCAGTCACTGTGTACATACATGACATTACTTATCCTGTACTCATCCTGAGTTACATCCTGTATTATACCCCAGAGCTGCACTCACTATTCTGCTGCTGGTGCAGTCACTGTGTATATACATGACATTACTTATCCTGTACTGATCCTGAGTTACATCCTGTATTATACCCCAGAGCTGCACTCACTATTCTGCTGCTGGTGGTGCAGTCACTGTGTACATACATGACATTACTTATCCTGTACTGACTGATCATGAGTTACATCCTGTATTATACCCCAGAGGTGCCCTCACTATTCCTGCTGGCTTGGTGCAGTCACTGTGTACATACATGGACATGACTTATCCTGTACGATGCCTGATTACTCCTGTATTATACTCCAGGCTGCACGCACTATTCTGCTGCTTGGTGCAGTCACTGTGTGTACATACTGACATTACTTATCCTGTACTGATCCGAAGAACATCCTGTATTATATTATACCCAGCTGCACTCCACTATTCTTGCTGCTGGTTGCAGTCACTGTGTCATACATACATTACTTATCCTGTACGGATCCGAGTTACATCCTTATTATACCCAAGCTGCAAACTCACTTCGTCTGCTGGTGCAGTCACTGTTACATAAAGGACCATTACTTGATCATGTACTGATCCCGGAGTTAGCTCTGTATTATACCAACCCCAGAGCGGACTCACTATTCTGCTGCTGGTGCCGTCACTGTGTACATACATACATTACTGTATCCTGTGACTGTATCTCCTGAGTTTACATCCTGTATTATACTCCGGAGCTGCACTCACTATTCTGCTGCTGTGCAGTCACGTGTACTACTACATTACTTATCCTGTACTGATAAGTAATCACTGTTGACTATTGGCTACTGGGGCGGGGTTTTTGGTGACCTATTGAGCGTTCTTGGGGCAGTGCTGGAACTTTGGGTTATGTTGATGGTAGGTGTTTATGCTTGGGCTACTGGTACAGGTGCTGTGACTGTTGCTGGCTGCTATAAGGTAATGTAACGTGGGTGTACCTGATACTATTGTTGGCTATGGTAGGGGGCTCTGTTACCTTGGCTACAGATATGTGGACACTGTTACTATATTCCGCTGTGAAGGTGGAATGTTACTATATCGGACTATTGGTGGACATAATAATGTCTCTGGGGGTACAACAAAGCATACATTGAGTATTGTAAGAACTTTTCCTGTAACGGCTTAATATCATTATAATATTAGATGATACCTTTGTCCTTCAGTGTTGCAGCAATTTTATGTGACGGGGACAAAAATGTCCATCCCTTCTGTTTTTTGTGGCGATTTGGCGATAATTGTACAGATATAAAGTGACAGAACTTCTCTCAGAAAGTCATCAAAAGCCGCAGACACTTGGTCACCAGTCATTAGTGGTCCCTCTAGCCGGTGAGGCTTATCTCGTGCCCACTAACCAGTGGTCACTGAGGGGTAACGCGAAGCCCCATTCTCCTTGTACGCATGTGAGTCCAGCTACCCGGAAGTGGAATAACTACAGGAGGGCACCGGGCTCCTTTACTACACGCAATAAATTGGAATAACGAGTTCCCAGAAAACGACTTCCGATTGGATAAACCTCATCCAAACATAACCAGAACGCGCATGGAAGGTAAGGGGCAATAATAAAGTGCAGTATAATAATCACATCAACAACCATAAAATAACCTCCAGGATGACTGTTAATACGAAACTGTTTGTGGTTTTCCTAATCAGAAAGAAACGTTATTACAAGAGACGGAATAAAAAACAAAACTGCGCCGTCACCAAGCGATGGACGTCATATATCACTGGAGCGCTCCGGCGCCCGGCAAGTATTTCCTTCAATTTTCTTCTTACTGTCATGTCCCAAGCAAGGCATAGGGGTTAATTCAAACTATGATATCTCGTAACGGGATGAGATACAGCGCAACGAATTAGCGGATGAGGCGGGATCAGCGGCGCCAGGGTTATTCTATTATAAGCACTAAAAGGGGAATTCCCACAAAGTGACTGAAACACTGCTGTGCTCTTGCTCTCTGCACGCCCTGTTGTGATTGGCCCTGGAAGAAGTGTAATCATACCTCACACTGCTGTGCTCTGTGCTCTCTTCGCCAGTGTTATGTTATTTCCCCTGGAGAGATGTGTATCAGACTCCCGCTGTGCTCTTGTCTCTCTGCAGCCATGTTATTGTATTGTCCCTGGAGAGATGTGTAATTCAAAGACCTCACAACTGCTGTCTCTGTGCTTCTGCAACAAAAGTGTTATGTATTTGTCCTGGGGGGTGGGTGGTGTGGGTTTGGATGAGATGTGAAATCAGACTCACACCTGCGTGCTCGTGCTCTCGCAGCCGGTATTTGTTTGTCCTGCGGAATGAGTGGTATAATCAACCTCACACTGCTGCTCTCTTGTGCTCTCTGTCGCACATGTGTGTATTCTGTACTTGTCGAGAGTTGTGTATCGACACCTCACATCTGCTTGTGGCTCTGTGCTACTCTGCACCAGTCGCTTATGCTTTCCCTGAGAGATGTGTAATCCGAACGCACACTGCTGTGCTCTGTGCTCTCTGCAGCCATGTGATATTTGTCCCTGAGAGATGTGTAATCAGACCTCACACTGCCTGTGCTCGTGCTCTCTTCAGCCAGTGTTTAGTATTGTCTCCGGAAGATTTAAGCAACCTCACACTAGCTTTCGTGTGCTTCTGCAGCCAGTGTCATATTGTCCCTGGAGGATGTTTAATCAGACCTCACACGCTGGGCTCTTGCTCTCGCAGCCATTGTATGGTTTCCCTGGAGAGAGTGTTAATCAGACCTCACACTGCTGGCCGTACGCTCCTGGGCTCTCGGCCAGTGGTTAGTATTGTCCCCGGAGATAGTATGTGTAGAGCCTCAGACGGTCTTGCTTGGTGTTTATTGTTAGGGTGTAAGCAGCCACATGACACGCTGTGTGCTCTACTGGCAGTGTATGTATTCTGGAAGTAGCTTCTAATTGGTGGGGCATGTCCACACTGCTGTGCTCGTGCCTCTGTCAGCCAGTGTTTGTATGGTCTCCTGGAGATAGGATGTAATCAGAACTACTGCTGTCTCTGTCCTTCAGTAGTGGCAGGACTGTGCCATCGGAATTGCCAGATTGTGAAGCTCTTATGAACTAGGGTCTCACACTGCTGTGTCGTGTGCTCGCTGCAGCAGTTTTAGGTGTGTCCCTGGAGAGAATGTGTAATCGCTCCTTACACTGTAGGCTTGCCTAGGCGCCCCACGTGTTGATTGTCACTAAATTGGGAATAGCCCTATCGCTTGGCTCTGTTCCGCACCGGGAGTGTGCGGGGAGATGAGGTAATCAACCTCACCGGCTTTGCGCGTGCTCTTGCGCCAGTTTTATGGATTTCCCTGGAGTTAGATTGTAATCAGATCCTCACACTGCGGGCTCTAGTGCTCTCGCTAGCGTTTTATGTATGTCCCTGGAGAGATATGTAATCAAACCTCACACTGCTGTGCCTGTGCACTCTGCACCATGGATATGTATTGGTCCTGGAGAGATGTGTAATCAGACTTTTTGTGTATGTGTGTATTTACTATTAATTTCCTCTATAGTTGCAATCCTCTGCTTGCTGTTATTGATTAAATAGCCCAAGAAGATCATACGAATATCCCGTAACACATCATAAAACTTCCTGAGTATTTGCTAAAAGTATACCAGTCCTAGATACCCCCTCAAACCGAAACACTGTGGATTGACCATACTGACACATTTTACCTGTACTGATACACTGCTAACAACTTCCACCCACATTAAGAGTTCTGTACCGTTTGTTTTATGTAACCAACCCTGTATTTTTTTCGACTGATATTTTCAATTACTGAGTCACCGATAGGTATACTAAGTTCCTCTTATTAATTTAGGTCCCCAATTGAAGGTTTTCTGCTGTTCTGATAGAAAAGCTCCCAATCCTCTGCCACATACAGAATGACATGAAAAGTTCTTATATCATATATGTAATACAGCTACCGTAGTGTAAACGCATTGTGTACTGGGCGTTTATAGAGTTCAGTTATCACTGTATACAGAGCTCCCCCTGGTGGGGCCAAAGAGGTCAGAATTCTATCATATGGTCTGTCCATGCAGGGAATTTGGTGCGCTGGTCATAAATCTGTGTTAATCTCCAAAATAATGAAAAGCAACCTCTTCCAGTCGCTCTGAACTAATCTCTACAGAAACGCAGAGGCGCGCGCAGCTTTTAATCATCCCGGCAGAAAGAAGGGCAGCACCTGCATGGTCCGCGGATGTTCATAGCGATCTTGAAGAGAAAGATTTTGTGAGTGCCGCCCGGATCGACTGAGGCAATTTCCATCTCATTCCATCTAATGCAGTCCAAGTATCATCATTTGGCGGAGATAAAGAAGGCACTTGGAAACGCGATTGGTAAGCAGGCAAATCAGCTGCAGGAACGGAGACAGCGCGACCTGAAAATGGACCAGCCGTGACCTTGAAGAGTCAGTGACCCAGAAAAAAAAAAGAACCTGTAATATGTGACCGCTGGGATCCACGATAACCAGAGCGACAGCTGAAGCGGGATGTGCGGCAGCGTCCTGTGCTGAGAAGCGCTTATGCTCTTTGCACATTTATTAAAATTTGTATCCTGTTCCGGTAAGGATCTTAAGGATTTTATCTACAGCCAGTGTTGGTCTTATTCCTAGAGAGGTGTAATAATAATTTCGTGTTCCTCACACTGCGGGTGCTCTGGTCTCTTGCAACTGTCGTGTATTGTCCCTTTAGAGATTGTAATCAGACCTTTGTGTTGTTTTTAGTTGCCGCAGGACTGGTGATATAAGTAAGTATTTTTATTTATGTTTTTTAATTGCACTTTAGGTGTGTGTGCTCTGTGCTCCTGCAGCCATTATTAGGTATGTCCTGGGTGAGATGTGTAAGTCAGGACCCGTTACCTATTTTGTAGTGGCAGCAGGACTGTAATGTATGGATTTGTATTCCAGGATTGTATCTTCTCCAGTGCACCGGGGGGGTGTCCCCTCACCTGGCGTGGCTCTGTGCTCGCTGCAGCCAATGTTATGTACTGTCCCTGGAGAGAGTGTAATCAGACCTCCCACTGCTTTTCTCTGTGCTCTCTGCACCAGCTTATGTATTGTCCCTGGGGAGTGAATATCAGACCTCACACGCTGTGCTCTCTCTGCTTCAGTGGTAGTAACTTTCCCTGGAGAGAATTGGTACATCAGAACCTCTTCAACCTGCTGTGCTCTGTGCTCTCTGCAGCCAGGTTATGTATTGTTTCTTGGAGAGATGTAATCAGACCTCACTGCTGTGCTCGGTGCTCCTGCAGCCAGTGTTGTGTACTGTCCACTGGAGATAGTGTATCATACCTCACCTGTGTGCTCTGTGCTCTCCTTCAGCATTGTTATGTATTGTGCTGGAGAGATGTGTAATCCAGCACCTTTGTTTATGTAATTAGCGCAGCAGCACTGCGATCTATGGATTTTATATTTCAGGATGTAGCTCCTCCAAGTGCACTGAGGGTGTGGTCCTCACACTGTTTGTGCTCTGTCTTCTCCCGCAGGCAGAGTTATGGATTGCGCCCGGGGAGATAGGAAATCAGACCTTTGGTGAATGTAGTTTAGTAGCAGCTGGGCTTTGATATATGGATTTTACGCGTATATTTCAGACTGTACCTTCTTTTTCCAAGTTCATGGGGCGGGTCCTCACACTGCTGTGCTCTGTCTCTCTGCTGGCCAGAATTATATCTTGTCCCTGGGGAGATGTGTAATCAGACCTCCAGTGTACGTAGTTAGTATCGTCCCAGACTGTGATATCTTGGAGTTAATATTTCAAGTATTGTGCTTTTCCAACGGTAGCTGGAAGGCGTATCCTCCCACTGCTGCACTCTGTTGCTCTCTGCAGTCAGTGTTTTGTGTATTTATCCCTGAGAATGTTGTTATCAGAGCCTTTGTGTATATTTTTTATACACGGATTATATATAACTTCGCCAAAAGAAGTTCAGTGAGGGTGAGTCTCACACTTCTTGTCCTGTGCACTCTTCTGTAGTTATTGTTAGACATCATTTTAATTCTGGTAAGATGTATCTGATTTTTAGCCCTGCTTTGCTGCAGAGGCCACACCCATTTTGTTCGGAGGTGCAAAATGTTGCTAAAGCTGCAAATGCACATGTGGATTGGTGGCATCTCAATGGAAAGGTGGCACAGCCAGGATAGTGGAGTCACATGACTACACACTTGTCCATGTCCTAGTTTGCCACACCTCCCTTTAAGACGCTTATTCTGTTCTGTATTTTGCCCCCGGGAGACATTTTCTCTGATCAATATGGAAACTAATAAAAAGTTTACATGTCCATAAATGTGAATGAAAAAGTGGATGATTCTATGGCTGGCGTCCCCGCCCACCCCCCCCCCCTGGTATTCGTCACCTGAGAGCGATGCCGCGCCACAAAAACCCACAAATTTCCCGAAACGACAGATTTTATTCCAAGGTCCCTCAACAGCTAAAGATTTATTGATTCCAGGACATCAGTGTCAGTAACGTCTAATCGGCACAGCTTGTGCTTATTCTGTTATACGGGTTGGCAATTCACCCCCAGAAATTGAGCGCAGATTATACTGCGCGGCCGGGGAAATCACCCGGGGGCAATACTTATCCTGGATCTTATACAGACAGAACTAATATAGGGGGGGGGGGCAATTACTTCTCCTAGAACTTCCACACTAACATACGTAGGGTGGGGGGGGCAATTACGTATCCTGGATCTTATACATACAGAACATAATAGAGGGGGAGGGGGGCATTAACTTATCCTAGAACTTCCCATACAGACAGCATAACGTAGGGTGGGGGGGGCATTACTTTCCTGATCTTCCCATACAGAACATAATTTAGTGGGTGTGAGGACAATTACTTATCCTGGAGTTCTTCCAACATACAGAAATAATGTATGGGGGGGGAATTACTTTTCCTGGATCTCCACATACAGAACATAATGTAGTGGGGGGGGGGGGCAATTACTATCTGGATCTTCCACATACAGAACAGAATGTAGTGGGGGCGGGTGGGGGGGCATTACTTATCCGGATCTTCCACATACAGACCATAATGTAGGGGGGGGGGGGGCACTTACTTCTCCCTGGATCTTCCACAACAGAACTAAATTAGGGGGGGGGCAATTACTTATCCTGGATCTTCCAATACAGAACATAATTAGGGGGGGGGCAATTACTTATCCTGGTCTTCCACATACAAGAACATATAGGGGGGGGGTGGGCAATGTACTTTATCTGGATCTTCCACATACAGAACATAATTTTGGGGTGGGGCAATACTTCTCCTGGATTCTTCCACATACAGAACATAATTGGAGGGGGGGGGCATTACTTAACCTGTATCGTCCGATACAGAACATAATGATAGGGGGGGGCAATTACTGAACCTGATCTGTCCGCTAATGACACATAATGTATGCGGGAGGGGGTGCAATGTACTTATCCTAGAACTTCCACATACAGAACATAAGTATGGGGGGGGGGCAATTACTTTCCTGAACTTCCACATACAGAACATAATTAGGGGGGGGGGGCAATTACTATCCTGAACTTCACATACAGAAATAATGAGGGGGGGGGTGCGTTACTTTATCCTGTTCTTCCACATACAGAACCTATTTAAGGGGAGGGGTTGCAATTACTTATCCTGGATCTTCCACCATACAGAACTACTTTAAGGGAGGGGGGGCATTAATTATCCTGTATCTTCCACATACAGAAACGATCATTAGGGGGGGGGCGGCCAATTACTTATCCTGGATCTTCCACTACGACAACATAATTAGGGGGGGGGGGCATTACTTTATCCCTGATATTCACATACAGAACCTATTGGGGGGGGGGGGTGCAATTAGCCTTATCCTGGACTTCCACATACAGAACATAGATTCGGGGGGGGGGGCATTACTTATCGGGTCGCGTCCACAGACAGAACTATGTAGGGGGGGGGGAATTACTTAACCTGGATCTTCCGATACAAACATAATGTATGGGGGGGGGGCAATTACTTAACCTGATCTTAATACCGCGTATAGAACATAATGTAGGGGGATGGGTATACTCCGGAGCTGCACTCACTATTCTGCTGCTGGTGCAGTCACTGTGTACATACATGACATTACTTATCCTGTACTGATAAGTAACACTGTGACTATTGGCTACTGGGGGCTGGGTTTGTGACTATTGACTTCTGTGGGGCAGGTGCGGCTGTAGTGCAATCTACAGTAGTTCCTCCTCCAGGGAGTGAGCAGAGTCCTGTCGCCTGGTGGTACTGAATAGGCGCTTGGCTCTGCACATCCTGTCTTGCGAGCTAGCTGGTGTTGGTGGTGCGGCCACCAGACGGACACCAGGTCTTCCTCATCCTCCTCAATCAGCGCCATCACTTCATCCTCCTGGACATCAAGCCCTTCACGGCTTTCTCAGCTGCCTTCCTGGCGCATCTCCTCAAATCTGCTTCGGTTCTCCACTTTTCCATGAACGGACCGCTGTGCTACCCGGATCACCGTCGTTTTTCCTGCATAGCGGTGACCTCCAGGGCTTTAGTCTGTCCAATGGGTTAAAAGATCAACTTTTTCTATGCTGTGGTAGCCACCCCCCCCGCCTCGGGCCAAGGTCTCGCTATCTCCTCCTTGGCCTATGCAGAGGATTCAGCGCCTTGCCAGCTTCCTCGTACTCCGATGTGCTCACAATCACGAGGCTATCTGGTGCAGACTTTCCGGCCTTTCTATTCCTGCATTTTTGCACACCCGTCCGGAGCACCCCCGCATTCCAGCTGAACCACCCAACTTCCTTTCCCGCACCTACAATCACTCCAGCTTTCCCCAGGAGGAGCCACTTTTGCATGATTCACTTGCCTTAGATCTTCTGTGTTCCGGGACCAGCGGGCTTTCCCTGGGTCTTTGGGTGGGGCATCAGCCGAGTCACAATCGCTGCGTCCTTGGTTTCGTGCAGATACTTCTCACCCCTCCATGTTGGCCGGTATCTGGTCTTTTCGTGCCTCTGACCCCCCCCGCCGGCCTTGTCCGAGAGGCAAAAGCCTGGGATTTGCGCATGGTTCCGTCATCCCAAAAACCACCCCCGCCGCTGGATGGAGGAGAGAGCAGGCCTGGTGAATTGGTGGTCTTCCAGTGTGCAGGAAGCTCCAGCAGCCGACAACCACACCCTCAGCATTCACAGGGGAAATGATCCATCACGAGCTATTATTCTGCCTGCTGGTGCCGTCACTGTGTACATACTGACATGACTTATCCTGTATGATCCTGAGTCTACATCTGTATTATACCCCGATCTGGTACTCACATTCTCTGCTGGTGCAGTCACGGTGTACATACATCTTACTTATCCATGGTACTGATGCCTGGGTTACATCCTGTTTAATACTACCCAGACGCGCACTCACTATCTGCGCTGGTGCAGCCATTACATAAATGACATTACTTATCCTGTACTGATGCCTGCGTTGCTCCTGTATTATCTCCAAGCTCTGCCTCATATTTCTGCTGCTGGGCAGTCCCCTGTGTTCACAGGACATTACTTACCTGACGATCCTGATTTTACATATCCTGTATTATACCCAAGGTGCACTCACTGTCTGCTGCTGGTGCAGTCACTGTGTACTACAGTGACATTACTTATCCTTAAACTGATCCACCTGTTTACTCCTGTACTTATACTCCAGATACTGGCACTCACTATTCGCTGCTGGTGCCGTCCCACTGGTCATACATTACATTACTTATCCTCCTTTCTGATCCTAAGTACATCCTGTATTATCCCCCAGAGCTGCACTCTATTCTGCTGTCGGTGCATTCACGTTAACCTACTGCATTACTTATCCTGTCTGATCGTGGAGTTTAACTCCGGTATGATACCCCCGGGCTTGCACTCACTATTCTGCTGTCTGGTGCAGTCACGTGTCCGGATACATGGACATTACTTCTCCTTACTGATCCGGAGTACATCCTGTATTATCCCCAGAGCTGCACTCACTATTCTGCTGCTGGTGCAGGTCATTTGTAACATCCCTGACCTTCTTATCCTGTACTGAACCTGATTACATCCTGTAATTATACTCCTGAGCTGCACCCACCTATTCTGCTGCTGTTCAGTCACTTGTGTACACATAACATGAAGCTTACTTTCCTGTACTGATAAGTAACACTGTGACTATTGGCTACTGGGGGCTGGGTTTGTGACTATTGACTTCTGTGGGGCAGGTGCTGTAACTTTTGGTTACTGTGAGGGTAGGTGTTATGGCTGGTAGCTACTGGTACAGGTGCTGTGACTGTTGGCTGCTGCTATAAGGTAATGTAATGGGGGACACTGATACTATGTTGGCTATGGTAGGGGGCTCTGTTACATTGGCTACAGTATGTGGACACTGTTACTATATTATCTGCTGTGAGGTGAATGTTACTATATCGACTATTGTGGGGACATAATAATGATCTCTGGGGGTACAACAAAGCAGTACATTGAGTATTGTAAGAACTTTTCTGTAACGGCTGAATATCATTATAATATTAGATGATCCCTTTGTGCCTTCAGTGTTACACAATTTATGTGACGGGGACTAAAAATGTCATCCCTTATTTTGTTGTGGCGATTTGACAATAATTGTACAGATATAAAGTGACAGAAATGTCTCATCAGAAAGTCATCAAAAGCGAAGACACTTTGTCACCAGTCACTTAGTGGTCCCTCATATCCGGTGAGGATTATCTCGGTGCCCATTAACCAGTGGTCACTGAGGGGTTAACAGCGAAGCCCCATGCTCCTTGTAACGTCAGTGAATCCGGCTACACGGAGTGGTGGAATAACTACAGGCGGGCACCGGGCTCTTTACTACACGCAATAAATTGGAATAACGAGTTCCCAGGAAAACGACTTCCGATGGGATAAACAGCAGCCAAACCATAACCAGAACGCGGAATGGAAGTGTAAGGGGCAAATAATAAAGTGCAGTATAATAAGCACATCAACAAATCCGAATAAAATAACCTCCAGGATGACTGTTATACAGAAACTGTTGTGGTTTCCTAATCAGACAGTAAACGGTTAATTACAAGAGACGGAATAAAAAACAAAACTGCGCCGTCACCAAAGCGATGAGCGTCATATATCACGGGGAGCGCTCCGGCGCCCGGCAATTATTCCTTCAATTTTCTGCTTACTGTCATGTCAATCAAGGAAATGGGTTAATCAAACTTGATATCTCGTAACGGAGATGAGCAGCAGCGGCAACGTAATTAGCGGAGGAGGCGGGATCAGCGGCGCCAGGGTTATTCTATTACTAAAGCACTAAAAGGGGAATTCACAACAAATGTGACTGAAACACTGCTGTGCTCTGTGCTCTCTGCAGCCACTGTTGTGTATTGTCCCTGGAGAGAAGTGTAATCAGACCTCACACTGCTGTGCTCTGTGCTCTCTGCAGCCAGTGTTATGTATTGTCCCTGGAGAGATGTGTAATCAGACCTCACACTGCTGTGCTCTGTGCTCTCTGCAGCCAGTGTTATGTATTGTCCCTGGAGAGATGTGTAATCATAATCAGACCTCACACTGCTGTGCTGTCTCTGTAGCGTGTTAGTACTGTCGGAGAGATGTGTAATCAGACCTCACACTGCTGTGCTCGTGCTATCTGCAGTCAGCATTATGGCATTGTCCCGGAGAGATGTGTTATAGACCTACACACTGCTGTGCTCTGTGCTCTCTGGCACAGTGTATGTATTGTCCCGGAGAGATGTGAATCAGACCTCAC
>CM033649.1:1569141-1690972 GCA_019512145.1 Engystomops pustulosus | reverse complement strand
GTGAGGTCTGATTCCACATCTCTCCGGGACATACATAACACTGTGCTCAAGAGAGCACAGAGCACAGCAGTGTGAGGTCTTATAACACATCTCTCCAGGGACAATGCATAATGCTGACTGCAGATAGCACGAGCACAGCAGTGGGAGGTCTGATTACACATCTCTCCGACAGTACCTAACACTGTCTACAGAGATCACATAGCACAGCAGTGTGAGGTCTGATTATGTGAGGTCTGATTCCACATCTCTCCGGGACATACATAACACTGTGCTCAAGAGAGCACAGAGCACAGCAGTGTGAGGTCTTATAACACATCTCTCCAGGGACAATGCATAATGCTGACTGCAGATAGCACGAGCACAGCAGTGGGAGGTCTGATTACACATCTCTCCGACAGTACCTAACACTGTCTACAGAGATCACATAGCACAGCAGTGTGAGGTCTGATTATGTGCTCTCTGCAGCCAGTGTTATGTATTGTCCCTGGAGAGAAGTGTAATCAGACCTCACACTGCTGTGCTCTGTGCTCTCTGCAGCCAGTGCTATGTATTGTCCCTGGATAGATGTGTAATCAGACCTCACACTGCTGTGCTCTGTGCTCTGTGCAGCCAGTGCTATGTATTGTCCCTGGAGAGATGTGTAATCAGACCTCACACTGCTGTGCTCTGTGCTCTCTACAGCTAGTGTTATGTATTGTCCCTGGATAGATGTGTAATCAGACATTTGTGTATGTTGTTAGTAGTAGCAGGACTTTGATACATGGATTCATAGTTTAGGATTGTACTGGGGGGGGGGATACCCTTACACTGCTTTGCTCTGTGCTCTCTGCTGCCAATGTTAAGTATTGTCCCTGTAAATATATGTAATTCTAACTGTGTTTATGTTGTTAGTAGCAGCAGGACTGTGACATATTGATTTATATTTCAGAATTGTAGCTTCTCCAATTGCACTGGGGGGTTTGTCCTCACACTGCTGTGCTCTATGCTCTCTGCAGCCAATGTTGAGTATTGTCCCTGTAAATATATGTAATTATAACTTTGTGCATGTTGTTAGTAGCAGCAGGGCTGTGACATGGATTTATATTACAGGATTGTAGCTTCTCCAATTGCACTGGGGTGATGTGTCCTCACACTGCTGTGCTCTGTGCCTTGGCTATTCCAAAGAGCACTACCAGCAATTAGTAAAGAAGAAAGACGATTCCATGAACTAATCACTTTCAGGGATATTAGTTGTAGCTTCTCAAAGTGCACTGGGGCTGTGTCCTCACACTGCTGTGCTCTGTGCTCTCTGCAGGCAGTGTTATATATTGTCCCTGGATAGATGTGTAATCAGACCTCACACTGCTGTGCTCTGTGCTCTCTACAGGCAGTGTTATATATTGTCCCTGGAGAGATGTGTGATAAGACCTCACACTGCTGTGCTCTGTGCTCTCTGCAGCCAGTGTTATGTATTGTCCCTGGAGAGATGTGTAATCAGACCTCACACTATTTTCTGCTTACTGTCATGTCAACAAGGAAATGGGTTAATTCAAACTTGATATCTCGTAACGGCGATGAGCTAAGCAGCGGCAACGTAATTAGCGGAGGAGGCAGGGTATCGCGGCGCCCGGAGTTAATCTATTACTAATAGCACGCAAAAGGGGAATTACAACAATGTGACTGAAACCATGCTGTGCTATGTAGCTATGCAGCCACTGTTGAGATATTTCCGGAGAGATGTAGTGTAACCATCAGCCTCACACTGCTGTGCTCTGTGCTACTCTGCAGCCAGTGTTATGTATTGTCCCTGGAGGATGTGTAATAGACCTCACACTGCTGTGCCTCTGGTCTCTGCAGCCAGTGTTATGTTTGTCCCTGGAGAGATGTGTAATCAGGACCCCACTTGCTGGGCTCTGTGCTTTCTGCAACCAGTGTTAGTATTATATGTATTGTCCCTGGAGAGATGTGTAATCAGACCTCACACTGCTGTGTTCTGTGCTTTCTGCAGCCAGTGTTATGGATTGTCCCTGGAGAGATGTGTAATCAGACCTCACACTGCTGTGCTCTGTGCTCTCTGCAGCCAGTGTTATGGATTGTCCCTGGAGAGATGTGTAATCAGACCTCACACTGCTGTGCTCTGTGCTCTCTGCAGCCAGTGTTATGGATTGTCCCTGGAGAGATGTGTAATCAGACCTCACACTGCTGTGCTCTGTACTCTCTGCAGCCAGTGTTATGTATTGTCCCTGGAGAGATGTGTAATCGTGTATCAGGACCTCAAACTGCTGGCTCTGTACGAGATTTGATGTGTAATCAGACCTCACATATTGCTGTGCATCTGCTACCGCTCTCTGCGCCAGGGTATGTATTGTCCCTGGAGAGATGTGTAATCAGACTCAGCAACCCTGCTGTGTCTGTTGCTTTCTGCACCAGTGTTAATGATTATCCCTGGATAGATGTGTAACAGACCTCACACACTGCTGTGCTCGGTGACTCTATGCACAGTGTTAGGTATTGTCCCTGGAGAGAGTGTAATCAGACATCACACTGCCTGATGCTCTGTTGCTCTCCTCTGTAGTCCAGTGTTATGTTTACTGTCGGAGAGATGTGTAACTCCGACTCACACGCGTGCTCTGTGATATCTGCAGTCAGCCGTATGCATTGTCCCTGGAGAGATGTGTTATTAAGACCTCACCCACTTGGCTGTGATCTGTGCCTCGCTTGCAGCCTTAGTGTTATGTATTGTCCCTGGAGAGATGTGAATGACAGACCTCCACCACTAGGCCTTGTGCCTATGTGCTCTCTGCAGCCAGGGTTATGTTGTTCCCTCGCGCACCGAGAGTGTGTTAATCAGACCTAACCACTGCGTGTTTGTGCATGTCATGCAGCCAGTGGTATGGATGTCCCTGGAGAGAGATGCCCTAATACAGACCTCACACTGCTGTGACTCTGTTGCTCTTGCAGCAGTGTTATGGATGGTCCCGGAGAGAGTGAAATCCGAATCACATGCTGTTTGTCGTACTATCTGCCAGCCAGTGTTATGTATTGTCCCTGGAGAGATGTGTAATCAGACCTCTGTGTGTATTGTTAGTAGCAGCAGGACTGTGATATATGGATTTATATTCTGGAAATGTAGCTTATCTAATTGCACTGGGGGCATGTCCTCACACTGCTGTGCTCCGTGCTCTCTGTAGCCAGTGTTATGTGATGTCCCTGGAGAGAGGTGTAATAAGACTTTTGTGTATCTTCTTAGTAGCAGCAGGACTGTGCCATTTCGATATTTTATATTCCAGGATTGTAGCTTCTCCTAGTGCACTGAGGTGTGTCTTCACACTGCTGTGCTCTGTGCTCTCTGCAGCCAGTGTTAGGTATTGTCCCTGGAGAGATGTGTAATCCGACCTTAGCGTATGTTAGTAGCAGCAACACTGTGACAATTTGGGAATGTAGCTTCTCCAAGTTCCCCTGGGGCATGTCCTCACACTGCTGTGCTCTGTGCACTCTGCAGCCAGTGTTATGTGCTGTCCCTGGAGTGATGTGTAATCAGACCTCACACTGCTGTGCTCTATGCTCTCTGCATCCAGTGTTATGTATAGTCCCTGGAGAGATGTGTAATCAGACCTCACACTGCTGTGCTCTATGCTCTCTGCATCCAGTGTTATGTATTGTCCCTGGAGAGATGTGTAATCAGACTTTTGTGTATGTTGTAGTATTTACTATTAATTTCCTCTATAGTTGCAATACCTCTGCTTGCTGTTAGTGATTAAATAGCCCAAGAAGATCATACGAATATCCCGTACACATCATAAAACTTCCTGAGTATTTGCTAAAATTATAACCAGCCTAGATAACCCCCTGCAAACCGAACACTGTGGATGCCAGACTGACACATTTTACCTGTACTGATACACTGTAACAAACTATCCAACCACATTAATAGTTCTGTACACGTTTTTTATGTAACCAACACTGTATTTTTCACTGATATTTTCAATTACTGAGTCACCGATAAGGTATAAAGTTCCTCTTATTAATTTAGGTCCCCAAATTGAAGGTTTTCTTCTGTTCTGATAGAAAGCTCCAAATCCTCTGCTCACATACAGAATGACATGACAGAAGTTCTTATATAATATATGATAATACAGCTACCAGTAGGGGAACGCATTGTGTACTGGGCTGTTATAGCGTTCAGTATATAACTGTATACAGAGCTCCCCCTGGTGGTGGCCAAAGGAGGTCAGAATTCTATCATATGGTCTGTCCATGCAGGGAATTTGGTGCTCTGTGTCAGGAAATCTGTGTTAATCATCACAAAATGATGAAAAGCAAACGTCTTCCAGGTCGCTCTGAACTAATCTCTACAGAAATCGCAGAGGCGCCGCAGCAGCTTTAATCATCCCGGCAGAAGAGAAGGGGCAGCACCTGCAGGGTCCGCGGATGTTCAGAGCATCTTAAGAGAAGATTTGTGAGTGCAGCCCGGATCTGACTGAGGCAATTTTCCATCTCATTCCATCTAATGCAGTCCAAGTATCATTTGCGGAGATAAGAGAAGGCACCTTGGAAACGCGAATTGGTAGCAGGCAATCAGCTGCAGGAACGGAGACAGCGCGACCTTGAAAATGGACCAGCCGTGACCTTGAAGAGTCAATGACACCAGAAGAAAAGAACCTGGAAGATGTGACGCTGGGATCCACGAGAACCAGAGATGAAAGCGGAAGCGGGATGTGCGCAGCGTCCTGTGCTGGAGAAGCGCTTATGCTCTTTGCACATTTATTAAAATTTTTATCCTGTTCCGTAAAGGAATCTTAAAGGGATTTGTTATCTGACCAGCCAGTGTTAGGTCTTATTCCTAGAGAGGTGTAATAATAATTCTGTGTCCTCACACTGCTGTGCTCTGTGCTCTTGGCACTGTTGTGTATTGTCCCTTTAGAGATGTGTAATCAGACCTTTGTGTATGTTTTTAGGTGTATCAGGACCTCAAACTGCTGGCTCTGTACTCTCTGCAGCCAGGTGTATGTATTGTCCCTGGAGCGGATGTGTAATCAGACCTCTGTGTGTATTGTTAGTAGCAGCAGGACTGTGATATATGGATTATATTCTGGAAAGTAAACTTATCTAATTGCACTGGGGGCATTGTATGTCTCACACTGCTGTGCTCCGTGCTCTCTGTAGCCAGTGTTATGTGATGTCCCTGGAGAGGGTGTAATAGACTTTTGTGGATCTCTTAATAGCCAGCAGGACTGTGCCATTTCGATATTTTATATTCCAGGATTGTAGCTTCTCCTAGTGCACTGAGGGTGTCTTCACACTGCGGCTCTGTGCTCTCTGCAGCCAGTGTTAGGTATTGTCCCTGGAGAGATGTGTAATCGACCTTAGCGTATGTAGTAGCAGCAACACACTGTGACAATTTGGGAATGTAGCTTCTCCAAGTTCCCCTGGGGCATGTCCTCACATGTTGCTCTGTGCACTCTGCAGCCAGTGTTATGTGTGTCCCTGAGTGATGTGTAATCAGAACTCACACTGCTGTGCTTATGCTCTCTGATCCAGTGTTATGTATAGTCCCTGGAGAGATGTGTAATCAGGACCTCACACTGCTGTGCTTATGGCTCTCTGCATCCAGTGTTATGTATTGTCCCTGGAGGATGTGTAATCAGACTTTTGTGTGTTGTGTATTTACTATTAATTTCCTCTATAGTTGCAATACCTCTGCTGTGCTGTTAGTGATTAAATAGCCCAAGAAGATCATACGAATATCCGTACACATCATAAACTTCCTGAGTATTTGCTAAAAATTATAAACCAGCCTAGATACCCCCTGCAAAACCCGAAACAATGTGGATGCCAGACTGACACATTTTACCTGTACTGATACACTTGTAAACAAACTATCCAACCACATTAATAGTTCTGTACACGTTTTTTATGTAACCAACACTGTATTTTCACTGAAATTTTCAATTACTGAGTCACCGATAAGGTATTAAAGTTCCTCTTATTAATTTAGGTCCCCAAAAATTGAAGGTTTTCTTCTGTTCTGATAGAAAAGCTCCAAATCTCCTCATCACATACAGAATGACATGACAGAAGTTATTCTTTATAAATATGATAATAAGCTACCAGTAGGGGAACGCATGTGTGTACTGGGTGCTGTATAGAGTTCAGTATAAACTGTATACAGAGCCACCTGGTGGTGGCCCAAAGGGAGGTCAGAATTCTATCAAGTCTGTCCATGCAGGGAATTTGGTGCTCTGTGTCAGGAAATCTGTGTTAATCATCACCAAAATGAAAAAGCAAACGTCTTTCCAGGTCGCTCTGAACTAATCTTTACAGAAATCGCAGAGGCGCCGCAGCGCTAGCAGCTTTAATCATCCGGCAGAAGAGAAGGGAGGCAGCACCTGATGCAGGGTCCGCGGATGTTCAGAGCATCTTAAGAGAAGAGTTGTGAGTGCAGCCCGGATCTGACTGAGGCAATTTTCCATCTCATTCCATCTAATGCAGTCCAAGTATCATTTGCGGAGATAAGAGAAGGCACCTTGGAAACGCGGATGGTTAGCAGGCAGGCATCAGCTGCAGGAACGGAGACAGCGCGACCTTGAAAATGGGACCAGCCGGACCTTGAAGGTCAATGACACCGCAGAGAAAGAACCTGGAAGATGTGACGCTGGGATCCACGAGAACCAGAGCGATGAAAAGCGGAGAAGCGGTGAGCGCAGGCGGTCCTGGTGCTGGAGAAGCGCTTATGCTCTTGCCATTGATTAAAATTTTTACCTTTCACGTAAAGGATATCGTAAGGATTTTGTATCTGACCAGGCCAGTGTTAGGTCTATTACTGAGAGGCGGTAATAAGAATCGGGTCCTCACTGATGTCTCTGTCTGCTCTTGGCATGTTGGTTTTTCTGCTTACTGTACATGTCAAACAAGGAAATGGGGTTAATTCAAAATACTGAGATATCTCGTAACGGCGATGAGCAAGCAGCGGCAAAGTAATTAGCGGAGGAGGCAGGGGGAGTATCGCGGCGCCAGGAGTTATCTATACTAATAGACACAAAAGGGGGAATGGATACAACAATGTGACTGAAACACTTGCGTGTGCTCATGTGCTCATCTGCAGCCACTGTGTGGATATTGTCCTGGAGAGAAGTAGGTAATCAAGACTCACACTGCTGTGCTCTGTGTCTCTGCAGCCAGTGTTATGTATTGTCCCTGGAGAGATCTGTAATCAGACCTCACACTGCTGTGCTCTGCGCTCTCTGCAGCCAGTGTTATGTTTGTCCCTGGAGAGATGTCGTTAATCAGGACCTCACACTGCTGTGCTCTGTGCTTTCTGCAACCAGTGTTATGTATTATCCTGGAGAGATGTGTAATCAGACCTCACACTGCTGTGCTCGTCTCTCTGCAGCAGTGTTATGTATTGTCCCTGGAGAGATGTGTAATCAGACCTACACTGCTGGTGACTTTGTGTGCTCTTGTAGCCAGTGTTAGTTCACTGTCGAGAGAGAGATGTGTAATCAGACCTCACACTGCTGTGCTCTGTGCTATCTGCAGTCAGATTATGCATGTACCGGAGAGATGTGTTATAAGACCTTCACCTGCTGTGCTCTGTGCTCTCTGAGCCCAGTGTTATGTATTGTCCCTGGGAGATGTGGTAATCAGACTCACACTGCTGTGCTCTGTGCTCTCTGGAGCCAGTGTTGTGTATTGTCCCTGGAGAGAGTGTAATCAGACCTCACATCTGTGTGTTCGTGCGTTTGCAGCCAGTGTTATGGATTGGTCCTGGAGGAGGGTAATCAGACCTCACATCTGCTGTGCTCTGTGACTTCTGCAGCCAGAGTGGATGATTGTCCCTGGAGAGATGTGTAAGCCTCACACATGCTGTGCTCTGTACTCTCTGCAGCCAGGTTATGTATTGTCCCTGGAGAGAATGTGTAATCAGACCTCCGTGTGTATTGTTAGTAGCAGCAGGACTGTGATATATGGATTATATCTGGAAATGTAAAGCTATCTAATTGCACTGGGGGCATGTCCTCACACTGCTGTGCTCCGTGCTCTCTGAGCCAGTGTTTATGTGAGTCCAGGAGAGGTTGTTGTAATAAGACTTTTGTGTATCTGCTTAGTAGCAGCAGGACTGTGCCCATTCGATATTTTTATTCAGGATGTAAGCTTCTCCTAGTGCACTGAGGTGTGTCTTCAACACGATGCTGTGATCTCTGCAGCCAGTGTTGAGGTATTGTCCCTGGAGAGATGTGTAATCCGACCTAGCGTATGTAGTAGCAGCAAGCAACACTGTGACAATTTGAATGTAGCTTCTCCAAGTTCCCCTGGGGCATTGTCCTCACAACTGCTGTGCTCTGTTGCACTTGCAGCCAGTGTTAGTTGTGTCCCTGGATGAGTGATGTGTAATCAGACCTCACACTGCTGTGCTCTATGCTCTCTGAATCCAGTGTTATGTATAGTCCCTGGAGAGATGTGTAATCAGGACCTCACACTGCTGTGCTCTATGCTCTCTGCATCCAGTGTTATGTATTGTCCTGGAGAGATGGGTAATCAGACTTTTGTGTCTGTCTAGTATTTACTACATTAATTTCCTCTATAGTTGCAATACCTCTGCTTGCTGTTAGTGATTAAATAGCCCAAGAAGAAGATCATACGAATATACCGTACACATCCTTAAACTCCGGAGTATTTGCTAAAATTATAACCAGCCTACGATAACCCCTGCAAACCACGAACACTGTGGATGCCAGACTGACACATTTTACCTGTACGATCCACTGTGTAAAAATATCCAACCACATTAATAGTTCGTAAACGTTTTTTATGTAACCAACACGTATTTTCACTGATTTTCAATTATGAGTCACCGATAAGGTATAAAGTTCCTCTTATTAATTTAGGTCCCCACAAATTGAAGGTTTCTGCTGTTCTGATAGAAAAGCTCCAAATCCTCTGCTCACATACAGAATGACATGACAGAAGTTCTTAATATAGATGATATACAGCTACCAGTAGGGGAACGCATTGTGTACTGGGCTTGTATAGAGTTCAAGTATAAACTGTATACAGAGCTCCCCTGGTGGTGGCCAAAGGGAGGTCAGAATTCTATCATGAGTCTGTCCATGCAGGGAAGTTTGGTGCTCTGTGTCAGGAAAATCTGGTTTGTTAATCATCACAAAATGATGAAAAGCAAACGTCTTCCAGGTCGCTCTAACTAATCTGATTACAGAAATCGCAGAGAGGCGCCGCAGGCTAGCAGCTTTACATACGGCAGAAGGAGAAGGGAGCAGCACCTGCAGGGTCCGCGGATGTTCAGAGCATCTTAAGAGAAGATTTGTGAGTGCAGCCCGGATATGACTGAGGCAATTTTCCATCTCATTCTCATCTAATGCAGTCACAAGTAATTGTGCGGAGAGGATAAGAGAAGGCACCTTGGAAACGCGAATTTGGTGTAGCAGGCAATCAGCTGCAGGAAGGAGACAGCGCGACCTTGAAAATGGACCAGCCTGACCTTGAGAGGTCAATGACACCAGAAGAAAAGAACCTGGAAGATGTGACGCTGGGATCCCGAGAACCAGAGAGAAATGAAGCGGAAGAAGCGGATGGCGCAAGCGTCTGTGCTGGAGAAGGCTTATGCTTCTTTGCACATTTATTAAAAATTTTTATCCTTGTTCCGTAAAGGAATCTAAAGGGATTTGTTATTCTGACCAAGCCAGGTTAGGCTTATCCTAGAGAGGTGTTGTAATAATAATTCTGTGATCTCACCACTGAGTGTGCTCTGTGCTCGTGCACTCGGTTGTGTATTGTCCTTAGAGATGTGTAATAGACACTTTGTGTATGTTTTAGTTGCAGCAGGACTGTGATATAAGTAAGATTTTATTTATTTTTAAGTGCACTTTAGTGGGTGTAGGGTGCTCTGTCTCTCTGCAGCCATGACTGAGGTTGTCCTGGGGAGATGTGTAATCCGACCCTCTTACCTATGTTGTTAGTGGAGCAGACTGTAATGTATGGCATTTGTATTCCAGGATGTAGCTTCCCAAGTGCACCGGGGGTGGGTGTTCACACACTGCTGTGCTCTGTGCTCTCTGCAGCAATGTTATGTACTGTCACTGGGGAGATTGTGTAATCAGACCTCACCACGCTGTTCTCTGTGCTCTGCAGCCAGCGTTATAGTATTGTCCCTTGGAGATGAATAATCAGACCTCAACTGCTGTGTCTCTGCAGTCAGGTGTTTGTACTGTCCTGGAGAGTGTGTAATCAGACCTCACACTGCGTGGCTCTGTGCTCTCTGACAGACAGTGTTATGTATTGTTCTAGGAGAGAGATGTGTAATCAGACCTCACCACTGCTGTGCTCTGTGCTCTTGAGCCAGTGTGATGTAACTGTCCGGAGGAGATGTGTAATCAGACCTCACACTGCTGTGCTCTGTGCTCTCTGCAGCCAGTGTTATGTATTGTTTCCTGGAGAGATGTGTAATCAGACCTTTGTGTATGTAGTAGTCGCAGCAGCACTGCGATATATGGATTTATATTTCGCGGATTGTAGCTCCTCACAAGTGCACTGAGGGTGTGTCCTCACAATGTTGATGGCTCTGGCTCTCGCAGGCAGAGTATGGATTGTCCGAGATATGAAAACGACCTTTGTGAAAAGTTAGTTAGCAGCGGAGCTTTGATATATGGATTACGTGTATATTTCAGGATTGTAACTTCTCCAAGTTCAGTGGGGGGGGGTCTCACACTGCTGTGGCTCTGTGCTCCTGCTGCCAGAATTTATATTGTCCCTGGGGAGATGTTAATCAGACCTCAGTGTACGTAGTTAGTATCGGCCAGACTGTGTATGGATTATATTCAGTATGTGCTTCTCCAACTGTTACTGGAGGCGTTACTCACACCTGCATGACTCTGTGCTACTCTGCAGTCAGTGTTGTTATCCATGAGATGTGTATCAGACCTTAGTGTATATTTTAGTAGCAGCAGGACTTATGATAACTTCTCCAATTAGTGAGGTGAGCTAATCAACTACTTTGTCTGTGCACTCTGCGTTTAGGGTATGTTAGAGCATCATTTTAATTCTGTAAGATTGTATCTGATTTTAGCCCTAGCTTTTCTGCAGAGCCCAACCCATTTGTTCGGAAGGGGCAAATAAAATGTGGCCTAAAGCTTGCAATTGCACATGTGGATATGGTATGTAGGACATCATCATATGGAAAGGTGGCACAGCCAGGATTTAGTGGGAGTCACATGACCTACACACTGTCACATGGTCCTAATAGTGATGCCACCACCGCCCCTTTTAAGACGGCTTAGATGTTCTGTATTTTGCCCCCGGGAGACATTTTCTCGATCAATCTGGAAACTAAATAAAAAGTTTGACATTCAAACTAAAATGTGAGATAAGAGTGTGATGCACGATGGCGGCAGCCAGCCGGGATATGAGTCACACTGAGAGGCGTCGCACGCCACACGAAAAAACCCACAGATATTTCCGAAGACGACGATCAGATTTTATTCAAGGTCTCAAAGCAAGGCTTAAGATTTATGGATGTTCCAGGACAGATCAGTGTCACAGGAAGTCAAGGCACACGATGTGCAATTATGTCGTAATATACAGGGGGGGGCGAATTCACACCCAGAGCAGAAATATTGAGAGCAGTATTATACTGCAGCGGCGGGCAAGATCACCCCGGGGGCAATACTTATCCTGGTCTAATACGACATTACCAGAATCATAATATAGGGGGAGGGGGGCGGCAGATTACTAATCCGAAACTTTCACAACAGAACATAACGTAGGGGGGGGGGGGGGCGGAGGCAATTTACTTCCCGGGGATCGTAGACATACAGGAACATAATACATAAGGGGGGATGTGGGGGAGGCACTTTAACTACAATCCTAGAAACTTCACCTACAAGAACATAAACGTAGGGGGGGGGGGGGCAAGTATTATCGTGGTCCCACATCAGAACATAATAGTGGGGAGGGACCATTACTTTCCTGGATCTTCCACTACTAGGAACATAATGTATGGGGTGTGGGGGAGGGGACTTTCAGCTGGATCTTCCACATCAGAACACTAAGTCGGTGGGGGGGGGGAGGGTGCGAATTTACGTTCCTGGATCTTCCACATACAGACACAAAATGATGGGGGGGGTGGGGGGGGCAATTAGCTGATCCTGGGATCATTGCAACATACAGATAGATCATAACTAGTAGGGTGGGGGGGGGGGCAATTACTATTGAGGATCTTCAACACATACAGAACAAGTTAAGAGGGGGGGGGAGGCAATTACTTCAGCATGGATCTTCCACATACAGAACATAAATTTAGGGGGGGGAGGCAAACTACTGGTCAATACGCAACTAGGGAGGGGCAAGGGGGGCAATTACTTATCACTGGAATCTTCACAACAGAACATAATTAGGGGGGGAGTGGCGGGGGCAATACTTATCTGGATCTTACCACAACAGAAACATAATAGGGGGGGGGGGCAAATGCCAGCAAGGGCGTGATCGGGGCGGCCAATTACTTATCCGTAATTCCCATACAGAACATAATGTAGGGGGGGGCAGGGCAATACTTACCTGGATCTTCCGGATTAACAGAACATAATGTATGGGGGGCATGGGAATTACTTACCTGGACTCTTCCGCGTATTAGAAACATTAAGGTAGGAGGGGGAGGGGGGCAATTACTATCCTAGAAACTTCCACATACAGAACATATGTAGGGGGGGTCTTTTGGACTTACACGAATAGGGGCGGGGGGGCAATTACGTATACTCCCATAGATAATGTAGGGGACGATACTTCACTCCACATCACACAAATTAGGGAGGGCAACTACTGACTCCATACAAGTAATAATTGGGGGGTGGGGGCAATTACTATCCTGGAACTTCACACTACAGAACATATGTAGGGGGGGGGGCGATTACTTATACCTGGATCTTCCACATAAAGAACATAATTTGGGAGTGGGCGGGGCACATTACTATCAGGATCTTCCACATACAGAAAGATAACTTAGGGGGGGGGGGGCAATTACTTATCCTGGATCTTACCAATACAGAAATAATTAGGGGGGGGGCCGGCAAATGTACTTATCCTGCGATCTTCCACATACAGAACATAATGTAGGGCGGGGGGGGGGACAATTACTTAACGCTGGATTTCCAGATACAGAACATAATGTAGGGGGGGGGGGGGCAAAACGGCAATATGAATACTGGAGCGTCCACATACAGAACAAAATTAGGGGGGGGGGGGGCCAATTTACTTTACCTGTATCTTACACATACAGATACATATGTAGGGGGGGGCGCAATACTAACCTGGCTCTTGGGTAGACAGAAAAGAATGTAGGGGTGGGGGGGCAAGGCAATTATAACCTGGAGCGTCGCGTATAATTGTCCCTTTAGAGATGTGTAATCAGACCTTTGTGTATGTTTTTAGTTGCAGCAGGACTGTGATATAAGTAAGTATTTTTATTTATTTTTTTAAGTGCACTTTAGGTGTGTAGTGCTCTGTGCTCTCTGCAGCCATGATTAGGTATTGTCCTGGGTGAGATGTGTAATCAGACCCTTTACCTATGTTGTTAGTGGCAGCAGGACTGTAATGTATGGATTTGTATTCCAGGATTGTAGCTTCTCCAAGTGCACCGGGGGGTGTCCTCACACTGCTGTGCTCTGTGCTCTCTGCAGCCAATGTTATGTACTGTCCCTGGAGAGATGTGTAATCAGACCTCACACTGCTGTTCTCTGTGCTCTCTGCAGCCAGCGTTATGTATTGTCCCTGGGGAGATGAATAATCAGACCTCACACTGCTGTGCTCTCTGCAGTCAGTGTTATGTACTGTCCCTGGAGAGATGTGTAATCAGACCTCACACTGCTGTGCTCTGTGCTCTCTGCAGCCAGTGTTGTATGGTTCCTGGAGAGAGGTGTAATCAGACCTCACACTGCTGGGCTCTGTGCTCTCTCAGCCAGATGTGATGTACTGTCCCGGAGAGAGATGTGTAATCAGACCTCACCAAACTGCTGTGCTCTGTGCTCTCTGCAGCCAGTGTTATGTATTGTTCCTGGAGAGATGTGTAATCAGACCTTTGTGTATGTAGTTAGTCGCAGCAGCACTGCGATATATGGATTTATATTTCAGGATTGTAGCTCCTCCAAGTGCACTGAGGGTGTGTCCTCACACTGTTGTGCTCTGTGCTCTCCGCAGGCAGAGTTATGGATTGTCCCTGAGATATGAAATCAGACCTTTGTGAATGTAGTTAGTAGCAGCTGGGCTTTGATATATGGATTTACGTGTATATTTCAGGATTGTAACTTCTCCAAGTTCAGTGGGGGCGGGTCCTCACACTGCTGTGCTCTGTGCTCTCTGCTGCCAGAATTATATATTGTCCCTGGGGAGATGTGTAATCAGACCTCAGTGTACGTAGTTAGTATCGTCCAGACTGTGATATATGGATTTATATTTCAGTATTGTAGCTTCTCCAACTGTACTGGAGGCGTATCCTCACACTGCTGCACTCTGTGCTCTCTGCAGTCAGTGTTGTGTATTATCCCTGAGATGTGTTATCAGACCTTTGTGTATATTTTTAGTAGCAGCAGGATTATGATATAACTTCTCCAAGTTCAGTGAGGGTGAGTCCTCACACTTCTTTGTCCTGTGCACTCTGCTGTTAGGTATTGTTAGAGCATCATTTTAATTCTGGTAAGATGTATCTGATTTTTAGCCCTGCCTTTTCTGCAGAGCCACACCCATTTTGTTCGGAGGGGCAAAAATGTGGCTAAAGCTGCAAATTGCACATGTGGATTGGTGGCATCTCAATGGAAAGGTGGCACAGCCAGGATAGTGGAGTCACATGACCTACACACTGGTCACATGTCCTAGTGATGCCACCACCGCCCCTTTAAGACGGCTTAGCTGTTCTGTATTTTGCCCCCGGGAGACATTTTCTCTGATCAATATGGAAACTAAATAAAAAGTTTACATTCCATAAATGTGATGAATAAAGTGATGATGCGATGGCGGCGTCCGGGATATGCGTCACCTGAGAGGCGATCGCCGCGCCACGAAAAACCCACAAATTTCCGAAGACGACAGATTTTATTCCAAGGTCCTCAAACAGCTTAAAGATTTTATTGATTTCCAGGACATCAGTGTCAGGAAAGTCATCGGCACAAGATTGTGCATTATGTCTGTTATACAGGGGGGGCAATTCACACCCCAGAAATATGAGCGCAGATTATACTGCGCGGCCGGGAAGATCACCCCGGGGGCAATTACTTATCCTGGATCTTATACATACAGAACATAATATAGGGGGAGGGGGGGCAATTACTTATCCTAGAACTTCCACATACAGAACATAACGTAGGGGGGGGGGGGCCTTACAAAAACCTTTTTTTTTTTTTTATCCTGGATCTTATACATACAGAACATAATATAGGGGAGGGGGGGCAATTACTTATCCACTAGAACTTCCACATACAGAACCATAAAGTAGGGGGGGGGGGGCAATACTTATCCTGGATCTTCCACATACAGAACATAATGTAGTGGGGGGAGGGCAATTACTTATCCTGGATCTTCCACATACGAACTAATGTAGGGGGGGGGGAATACTTTTCCTGGATCTTCCACAACAGAACATAATGTAGGGGGAGGGGACAATTACTTATCCTGGATCTTCCACATACAGAACATAATGTAGGGGGGGGGGAATTACTTTTCCTGGATCTTCCACATACAGAACATAATGTAGGGGGGGGGGGGGCAATTACTTATCCTGGATCTTCCACATACAGAACATAATTAGGGGGGGGGGCAATTACTTATCCTGGATCTTCCACATACAGAACATAATTAGGGGGGGGGGCAATTACTATCTGGATCTTCCACATACAGACATAATTAGGGGGGGGGGCAATTACTTATCCTGGATCTTCCCCATACAGAACATAATTAGGGGGGGGGGCAATTACTTATCCTGGATTCCCACATACAGAACATAATGTAGGGGGGGGGGCATACTAACCTGGATCTTCCGATACAGAACATAATGTAGGGGGGGGCAATTACTTAACCTGGATCTTCCGCGTATAGAACATAATGTAGGGGGAGGGGGGCAATTACTTATCCTAGAACTTCCACATACAGAACATAATGTAGGGGGGGGGCAATTACTTATCCTGGACTTCCACTACAGAACATAATAATAGGGGGGGGGGGCAATTACTTATCTGGAACTTCCACATACAGAACTAATGTAGGGGGGGGGATTACTTATCCTGGATCTTCCACATACAGAACATAATTTAGGGGAGGGGGGGCAATTACTTATCCTGGATCTTCCACATACAGAACATAATTTAGGGAGGGGGGGGCAATTACTTCTCCTGATCTCCACATACAGAACATAATTAGGGGGGGGGGCAATTACTTATCCTGGATCTTCCACATACAGAACATAATTAGGGGGGGGGGGCAATTACTTATCCTGGATCTTCCACATACAGAACATAATTAGGGGGGGGGGGGCAATTACTTATCCTGGATCTTCCACATACAGAACATAATTAGGGGGGGGGGCAATTACTTATCCTGGATCTTCCACATACAGAACATAATGTAGGGGGGGGGGCAATTACTTAACCTGGATCTTCCGGATACAGAACATAATGTAGGGGGGGGGGGCAATTACTTAACCTGGATCTTCCGCGTATAGAACATAATGTAGGGGGAGGGGGGCAATTACTTATCCTAGAACTTCCACATACAGAACATAATGTAGGGGGAGGGGGGACATGAAGAAGAATTTGGAATTGTGGGATTTTTACTATTTAAATTTCGCTCTATACATTCCCTCCATTAACTCTCCGTATACTTTGTAAATAACCCATTTGTAACACCTGTTAGCGCTCCATTGGGTCATTGTGATACATTGCGGAATGTGGGGGCGGAGCATGACACCAAGTCTTGTCTTGCCCCACCCCCTGGGGTCTCACACTAAACACAGTATCAGTTAAGTCCAGAATATTCCTTTGAAGGTGACTTTTATCATCTACTTTGAACCCTTTACTATTCAAAGATTTGGGTGAGGTAACAACCAACCCCCAAGATTCCTGACGAAATAAATGTCATATTTTTTTTTTATATTTACTCAGATGGGAGGAGCCAGACTGTCTGCTCCAGCCCAGGAACGCCCCTCTGACAGTAGAGAGCCATCATGTGCACTGAAATATTCTAACTAGTCTCTCTACTGTCAGGTGGGCGGTTCTGGGCTGGACCAGACAGTCTAGCTCCTCCCCTATGACAGTTGAGATCAAGAAATAATTCATTTTTCAGGAGAAAAACAAATTGTGCCAGAATCGGGGGGTCGGCAGCGATTTAAGAACGCAAAGAGTTGGAGTTGATGGAACCGATACCATGACCCATAGATAATCTGATTGCTTTGTCATGCCCCGCCCCTCCAGTCTTACATTACACATAACCAGGGAGCATTTTAGCCCAAAGGGTTCCTTTACGGATAATTCCAGCATTCAAATTGCTCATTTTCTTTGTAATCCATATCCCAGATTCCATTATTTGTAACAAACATAAAAACAAATCAAAGGTAGTCCGAGCTCCGCCCCTTTTGGTGATGTCACTCAGATCTTCAGGTCACACTAACTGGCCAGCTACTGAATGGTGGAGCTTACTCCGAGGAATTGCACATTGTTGTTACACAGCGCCACATCTGTCCATGAGTCTGGTATTACAGCTCAACTATGTGCAAGCCAATCTGCAATACCACACACGACCTGTGCACAAGGGTGGCGCTGTTTATAAACCCCAAGCACCTTAGCTCGCAGCTCTGCTGACATTTTTCCTGGGACACAGAGGAGCTGATGGGAGAAGATTGTGGTTAAGATTTCCCTTTATTTTTAATTACTTCCTTAAAATGTTAAACAGTAAATGTTTCCTCCGAGTATAAAGAACATAATGTGACAATTACAGGGACATCAGATAATCCGTGTGCAGGGCAGTGACATTTACCTGCCAGTCTGATGAGACAGGAGCCGAGCCGGACATTTCCACAGATAATTAATATCTATTGTGTCTTAATGAGCGGACGACAGATAACAGATGATGAAGAGATCAATATCACAAGCGCTCGATCAATACGTCAGTCACTGACACCGGTGATTACTGCAAACTAGCAGCTCTCTGGAGAATGTACTGTGACATCACTGTGTGTATCTGTACTGTACATCCGTGTTATTATCCCTGTACTGTGCATCCTGTTGTATTATCCTCTGTACTGTGACTCACTGTGTGATATTACCCTGTACTGTGACATCACTGTGTGTATTATCCCTGTACTGTGACATCACATGTGTATTATCCCTGTACTGTGACATCACTGTGTGTATTATCCCTGTACTGTGACATCACTGTGTGTATTATTCCTGTAATGTGACATCACTGTGTGTATTATCCCAGTACTGTGACATAACTGTGTGTATTATCTTTGTACTGTGACATCACTGTGTATATTATCGATGTTCTGTGACATCACTGTGTGTATTATCCCTGTACTGTGACATCACTGTGTGTATTATCCCTGTACTGTGACATCACTGTGTGTATTATCGATGTTCTGTGACTGTTTAAGGTTTTTCTCATGCACCTGGAAATGCTGGATCAGGGTCTGAAGCCTTTTGGCTGAGAGAGCCATGGACGATACATATTTTAAAATACATATATGCACATGACCCCCCAGTAGATAAGTAGCCACAACCCATGCACCCTGGTAAATAGGTAGCCACAGCACATATTCCCCCAGTAGATAGGTAGCCACAGCGCATATTCCCCCAGTAGATAGGTAGCCACAGCACATATTCCCCCAGTAGATAGGTAGCCACAGCATATTTTCCCCCAGTAGATAGGTAGCCACAGCATATTTTCCCCCAGTAGATAGGTAGCCACAGCGTATATTCCCCCAGTAGATAGGTCCGCTACCTGCGCATTCTGCAGCCGGCTCCTCGTTGCTCCTGCACTCTTCTCTATGACCCAGGCACACACCACTGTTGTTGCTTAGGAGATGGAACCTGAGTCATATTAAGGATGCCGCACGGAGGAGGATGCAGGCAGTGATAACATTGCTGCCTGCATCTAGTTATCGGCGCTGTGAGATCTTAGACGCACCCTGCCCCCATCACTATTAAAAATTTGGTTGCGAGTCACATGCAGCCATCATCCAGCTCCACATCTAGAGCCACATCCGGCTCCGGTGCCATAGATCAGCCTCTGCTACATGAATAAAAGTGTAAACTACGAATATTTCCCAAACTCGTATAGAAACTTTTATTTAAAGTTTCTATTATAACCTCACTGCACTTTTCCCTTTTGTCGTCATGGAGATATTTTCATGCGCCAACCTAGCATTGTGCCGTTCTGCCCACTACCAGCTGCAATCACCTTCACAATGGCCATCGCCAAGTAAATATTACGCCTGCCTGAAATTTCTGTGTGCGTTGTGTGAGTGCGGACGCTCCTCCATCTAGTTATATGCTGGCTACACAGTGTAATTGTATATTAGAAATTTTGCGGTGTACTCCAGTCCGGTGAAGGCAGGAGCACCTGGACTGGCGTAGGCAGTTTAGAGAAAACTGGGCCCATAAAGGGTTAAGTATGCACTTTAAGGGGTTCCTGCATTTACAAGCCAGGTGTGTGCTGTCCCCTTCCTCTTGAGACTGCGGCACCCTAAGCTGTCCCTCCCTACTTTCCTACTTTATGGTTTTGCTGTTTTATATTTCTGTGTTTTCTAGTGCCTTCAAGTCACAGCGCGCGGAAGAGAACAAAACGATGAGTGTTCGGCTGCATGACTTGCCAGCTGGGAGTCCAGCTGGGCATTCAGCGATCTGAGGAGAAGTTGTGATGCTGCCATGAGAGATGCACAGTTATACCAGTGCTTTAATCTTTCGAGGAATACTAAGTTTTACAAATTGTTAATTTATGCTGGTGTGCATCCCCTAGCTTAGCTTCTTATGCCCTGGTTTTTACAAAAAAAAAATGTAAATGATCCAAATGAGCCCGAGGGGCTCCGGACTTCATAGGAGTTAATTGAGCCTGGAGCCCCTCAGGCTTATTTGCATACTTTTAAAGCCCTTTTTTTCTTAAGATCCAGAGCATGAGAAGCTAAAAGAACAGCAGATTCTGGCCGGGGGGATGCACACCAGTATGTCAGTGTGTTTGGTTTTCAATCCTTGATCTGGTGATAGATTTCCTTTAAGGCTGTGGCCAGTTTTTACCCACCACTCAACAAGAGGCCCCTGTGTTATCTGTGTTTATCCATTGCTGACTATTACGGATAAAAATTTGGAGCATAATGGGCGCACGATCTTAGTGAATCGCGGCACAGTGCATTCCAGCCGGACAATGGACTTTCGACGGACTCAAGCGGACTGGTGAGTAAATGTGCCTCAATATTGTACCAACATGAGGAGAGAAAAAGAACTGGACGGCACATCCACACATCACACAATGATCTACTGCCGCTAGGCTACATTATATAACGAACTCAAGGTTCTTAGTTACATTTTGATCAAATTGTATAAGCCCACCGACCACTTCACAGTGACCTCTTTATGGTGGGTCCCTACGCTATTGTGTGCGGCATCACATGGCGTCCACCACCGACGCAGCACAGCCCCGGCAGGGACCAAGACCTGGTTGCCCCCCAGCACCCGTACTGGCAGGCATAGCCCCCATGGCTCCAGGCCCGGGTCCCCACCAGCACCGCACCACAGAAGGGGCGGACGCCATGCAATACCGCACCATGTGAACAGGAAAAAGGCTCACCATGTGTGAACAGGTGTTGAATACTCACTGTTCCATGTAGTCGGGCACTAGCTGAGAAGAAGTAGGCGGCCCCTATATGCAGTCTCCTGCTAATTTAAAAGCACCTGGGTCGAATGGGGTGGAGGGCTGGTACCAGGCAAAAAACAAAATAAATGAAGGGATAGAATATACTAAACCAACATGAGGAGAGAAAAAGAACTGGACCGCACATCCACACATCACACAATGATCTCCTGCCGCTAGGCTACATTATTGTGCCCCAATATTGTGCCAACTGGTAGGTAGTATTCCGCCACTCTGGGCACCGAGGGTTGTTCTGGTGATGATATTTATATTGCGAGGCCGGTGAGGGAGCACGTTTCGTGCTCTGTTAGAAGTGGAACATGATAAGCTGCACTGGAAGAGGCTCTTCTGTCTTCCACTAAGTTGTCGCTGCAAATCTGCAGGCGAGGGAAGCACTTGGCAGGTCCCGGCGCTCCTCATCACCTCTCCGCATCATAAACTGTTTTGTTGTTAACAGCGGATCACGGTGAAGCTGAACATTAAATATTTATCATGTTTATTGTGAAATGGCAGAAATGCCGATTGATATGAGATGTGCAGCAAGTCGGCTAAGTGGCTCCGAGTCTCTGCTGGGCCCGGCCGGCGCTCTGCCAGTCTGGTGCCGGAGGATAATGGAGCGAATACATTCCGAGGCTGCACCTTTTAATCCTGATTCACTGCCGAGCATCATTTAACCCGGGCTCAGCCCTTCTACATTTTACTGGCAATTTTCAGGGAAATGTTCGTATAAAGAATCGAGCGCCGCAGCTCCATAAAATACTCTGTGCTAAAAGGGAGAAAAATATTCCCTATGTAGAACGAGAGAAGCCGCTGTATAGAGATAAAGTATCAAGGGCCCAGAAGACTAATCGGGTCGTATTCCAGTGGAAAATCTTTACAGAGACATTTATATGCAGAGATGATGGGGTAAATGGTTACATCAACCCCCTTAAGAGACATTTGCAGGAAATATTTATTTAGATGTGTATTACGTATACATTGTCTTTCTACTTCAATCTCTTGGTGCTTTCTTGCTGTGCAGGATCTACTTATAGACGTGTAGGATCAGAGCTCAGTGGTTGTTTCCTGCTTGTGGACCTGCCGCTGCAGAGCTCAGTGGTTGTTTCCTGTGTGTGGATCTGCCACTGCAGAGCTCAGTGGTTGTTTCCTGCTGGTGGACCTGCCACTGCAGTGTTCAGGGGTTCTTTCCTGATTGTGGACCTGCCACTGCAGAGCTCAGTGGTTGTCTCCTGCTTGTGGACCTGCCACTGCAGTGTTCAAGGGTTGTTTCCTGCTTGTGGACCTGTCACTGCAGAGCCCAGTGGTTGTTTCCTGCTTGTAGACCTGCCACTGCAGAGCTCAGTGGTTGTTTTCTGCTTGTGGACCTGCCACTGCAGAGTTCAGGGGTTGTTTCCTGCTTGTGGACCTGCCACTGCAGATTTCAGGGGTTGTTTCCTGCTTGTGGACCTGTCACTGCAGAGTTCAGGGGTTGTTTCCGGCTTGTGGACCTGTCACTGCAGAGCCCAATGGTTGTATCCTGCTTGTGGACCTGCCACTTCAGAGCTCAGAGGTTGTTTTTTGCTTGTAGACCTGCCACTTCAGAGCTCAGAGGTTGATTTCTGCTTGTAGACCTGCCACTGCAGAGCTCAGTGGCTGTTTCCTGCTTGTGGACTTGCCACTGCATAGCTCAGTGGCTGTTCCCTCCCTGTAGTGCTGCACATTTAGACCTCAGTTTGTAATTCCTGTCTGATAGGATGATTGTGGACCTGCAGTTTATAGACCTCTAACTTTGTGTGCTTCCAAGATGATGGACCTTCAGGTACAGAGCTTAATAAGTGGTCCCTGTTTGCAAGTCTGAGGGTTCAAATGACAGTAAATGTTATTTGCTTGTTGACCTTTAAGTACAAAGCCTCTTAAAGGAAACCTACTATTATCAAATCCGATCTGATATACCAGGGACATTAATTACTCCCTAAATCCAGGGCCAAAAACCGGTAATAGTGGTATCTTCTTATATTTGTTATCCATGGCCTCCTTCCTTCTAAAATAAATTTTTAATACTATGCTACTATGCTCTGCCTTCATAGCCGGTCACACTGTTTCACCCTCCTACCTCGTAAACCTCCAGGATCCCTCTCCCCACCTAATCGACGGCTGAACACTCGCAACCATGTGAGAAATGGACGCCAAATCACTCAAGAAAGGGAATCCGGCCCAGGGGAGAGTCACGGGTCAGGAATGACCAGGATGGGGTACCAAGGACTCCCCAGAGGCAACTAGGCAATCCGACGAAAGGAGGAGAGGAGAGGGACAAAGAGGGCAGGTCAATGAATAGGTGGGAGGTCGTCTAGCGTGGGGGAGAGTCCCAATTGCATAGAGTTAGCGCTATACCGAGAGAGAAAGGAGCTGGGGGGGAGGGGACTGGGTCGGAGAACGCGTAGTAAGGGGGGGGAGTGGGTAGAGGGGGGTCAATCAAAACTTCGGACGCCAAAGGCAGGAGGGCGGGTCCTGAAAGGTTCGTAGAAAGGGAATAAGGGAAGTAGGGGAGTCCGGGGAACGGCAGGGGGGGTAGGGTAACGTCCAAGCCCCCCTCCCTATGCCTGCTGCACTTTGTGGGAGGGGGAAGTGTGCATGCACAGTGTAACAGCAGATGAAGCTACAGTATTATTTTACATAATTTTAAAAATGGATTTTAGAAGGAAGAAGGTCATGGATAACAAATGGATCAGAAATAACACAGTCCTGGAAGGCCTGGGATTATGAGTTTAGTAAGTAAATTTCCTTGTTTTATTTCAGATGAATTAAAGATGAAAAAACATCTCTCCAAACCCTTTCACATGAGACCTTGACAGTCTACAGACAAGACTGTCCAGCGACCGCTCCCCATCTCAACCGGAGATGGTGAATCTCTCATCCTCCCTCACTTTCTGCTCCTGAACCGCGGTGATGTCTTCCTTTCCTGACGATCATATAATTTGGATACATGAGGAAGGACGATGCTGGCTCTGATGGGATCTTCTGGGCTTTCTGTTCTTGGCTCCGGCCCCATGAGCGCCAATCATGACCGAGATACAAGCATTGAAGACATATATAAGACGGCGGCTGTATCGCTCTATACTGCAGGTGCGTATTTATTTAGGCTGAGGGACTCCGATAATGATCTCTGTATTATCAAGTCCCCCTCCTCTTCTGCTGCTCTTCCCTGTGCTCTCTGCTTATGCTGCTTACTGTCCCCCTCCCTCTTCGTCGTGCTCTTAGTCCCCCGCCTCGTTCTTTTTTCTTTTGCTTCCCTCTTGCTTTCTGGTGTCTTCTTGTTATACAAGATCTGTCCTGTTGCTTAGCAAAAGTAGTGATTTTGTCGGTGGTTGGGGTGGGCGTGAAATTGGGCGTTTAACTCTCTTCGTGTTCACTCTGCGTGTGGGCTTCAATTGACTGCTTCTTAGCACCCGCTCCTCATGGCATATCTCTAACGTTCTGAGCGTTTGAGTGCTCTTCGACTTTGTAGGGGCTCCATGGCGCCTGCGTGACTTCTGGAAATACTAGTATGCAGTTTTTGATGGCTTTTATCTTATAGTGTTTCTACTGGATATCTGGTAGGGTGGTAGGGTCAGTTCGGCATAGAGAGCAGGTGAAGCTTGCTATCTGACTTTCTCCGGATATTCGGGAACCTCTCTGGGCTCCTTTGAGTGCGGGGTGGTGGACCCCTCCTCAAATGCTGTTTGCGACTCTTCTTTTTTTTTCTTCATCTGTTGGGGGGGAAGGGAGCAGACTTGTTCCCCGCAATCCTCTTCTGGGGGGGCTTCTGGGGTCATGCTGTACTGTCTTCTAAACGTGATAAAGGGGGAGTGAGCGTGTCCCCCCTACCTCATTCTAACAGGAGATCGCCTAGAGGATAAAAGAGAGACAAACCTCCAGGCTGGGGAGCGGGATGGGTTCTTCTTTATTCTCGCCTTGTCCTCCTCCTTCCCCTGCTCCTTCACCCGCTCCATCTTTCCTCAGCACGCGCCCGGCAGGCGCATTGTGATGACATCACTGCCAGGCGCTGCTATGTACAGACGCGGCAGAGACCCGGCGGTGATACAGAGTGCTGATCACTTTCTGCTTCATCATAGAAATCCCCTTTGGTGTGGAGGGGTCGGAAAGGTGAAAATAATAGCATGTGCAATTATTTCATGGATTATTTCATAATACCCCCCATTACATTTTTATACATTAGGGGCAGTATTATAGTAGTTATATTCTACTAGGGCAGTATATATGTAGTATATTCTTGTACATAGGGGGCAGTATTATAGTAGTTTATTCTGTACATGGGGGCAGTATTATAGTAGTTATATTCTGTACATAGGGGGCAGTATTATAGTACAGTAATATTATTTCTTGTACATAGGAGCAGTTTATAAGTTATATATTCTTGTACATAGGGGCAGTTATTATAGTATTTATATCTTGTACATAGGAGACAGTATATAGTAGTTATATTCTTGTACATAGGGAGGCAGTATTATAGTAGTTATATCCTGTACATAGGGGGCAGTATTATATTATTATATTCTTGTACGTAGGAGGCAGTATTATAGTAGTATATTCTTGTACATAGGAGCAGTATTATATAGTATATTCCTGTACATAGGGGGGGCAGTATTATAGTAGTTATATTCTTGTACATGGGGGGCAGTATTATAGTAGTTATATTCTTGTACATAGGGAGCAGTATTAGTTATAGTTTTGTACATAGGGGCAGTATTAGAGTAGTTTATATTCTCCTTTACATAGGGGCAGTATTATGTAGTTATCTTGTACATAGGGGGCATTATTATAGTAGTTATATTCTTGTACATAGGGGCATTATTAGTAGTATATATATTCTTGTCTAGGGGACAGTAGTATAAATAGTTATATTCCTTAACATAGGGGGCAGTATTATAGTAGTTATATTCTTGTACATAGGGGCAGTATTATAGTAGTTATATTCCTGGTACATAGGGGGCAGTATTATAGTAGTTATATTCTTGTATAGGGGCATAGTTATAGTATTATTCTGTACATAGGGGGCATTAGAGTAGTTATATCCTGTACATAGGGGGCAGTATTATAGTAGTTATATTCCTGTACATAGGGCAGTATTATAGTAGTTATATTCCTGTACATAGGGGCTGTATTAGTAGTTAATTTTTGTACATAGGGGACAGATTATAGTAGTTATTTCTGTACATAGGGGGCAGTATTAATGTAGTTATATTCTGTACATAGGGGGCAGTATTATAGTAGTTATATTCCTGTACATGGGCAGTATAATGTAGTTATAGTCCTATACATAGGGGGCAGTATTATAGTAGTTATATTCCTGTACATAGGGGCGCTAGTTTATAGTAGTTATATTCTTGTACATAGGGGGCAGTTATATAGCAGTTATATTCCTTTACATAGGGGCAGTATTATAGTTTATATCTTGACATAGGGGGCATTATTATAGTTTATTATCCTTGTACATAGGGGCTAGTATTATATAGTTATATTCTTGGACATAGGGGGCATATTATAGTAGTTATATTCTTGTACATAGGGGGCAGTAAATAGAAGTCATTGTTATAGAAGAGGCAGTATTATAGTAGTTATAGTCTTGTACATAGGGGCAAGGGGAGTGGGAAGTGGGGTAGGAGCGGGGGGGAATGGTAGTGAGGAGAGTGTAAAAGGGGTAGGGTACAGGGTTTTACAGATGCGGTGGCGGGAAGAGTGGGCAGGAAAAGTAGGGGGGAAATCGGAGAAGAGAGGGTCTGAGAAGAGAGGATGGGGGAAAAGAACAAGGGCGGGCGGAGGTGGGAGTGAGATAGGAGAAGGGTGTGGAGGACGGGAGTCTGGGAGAGAGGGAAAATTTAGCGGATGGGAGGATGGTAATCGTGGAGTGACAATTAACAATGAAAGTGATTGTTTGCAGTATTGTAGAGTATATGTTTTGATACATAGGGGGGCAGTATTATAGTAGTTATATTCCTGTACATAGGGGGGGCAGTATTATAGTAGTTATATTCCTGTACATAGGGGGCAGTATTACATAGGGGGAGTATTATAGTAGTTATATTCTTGTACATAGGGGGCTGTATTATAGTAGTTATATTCTTGTACATAGGGGGCAGTATTATAGTAGTTATATTCTTGTACATAGGGGGCAGCATTATAGTAGTTATATTGTTATACATAGGGGGCAGCATTATAGTAGTTATAGTCATGGAACATGTGTGAAGAGGAACACATTTGAGGAGCTTCATACACTTTTTGAAACATTATTGATACAATACATATCATTGCTAATAGGGTCTCCAGGGACTGTTCCTTTTATTCTGGTGACCACCATCGAGCTCATGGCTGGTTATCATGTAGGTGAAGTGTTCTCAGGTTTCTATATGCTCTCCTTCCTCCGTGATGCAGCGGTAGAGATGATATAATATTTCTATTATGTATTTTTATCTTATTTATTTATCTAATAAACATAAACAGGGATATAAATTCGCCATCGAGCGGAAATTACCATCACAGAATAAGCTGGAGTCGGCTTGTGCGCCAATAAAATAAAATTTAATCTTTGGAATAATTGGGTGGAAATGCAGAGGGGCTGTTTACAGTCACATTAATAAAATTAGAATAAAACATTCAATAATCGTAACACCTTCCTCTGCGCCGCATTCATCTCATTTCCTGTGTCATTAGGAGGCACTCGGCACAATGTTACTGATTAGTAATCAGGCGGTTACAGAGAAGGTTCTACAGATAATGGCAATTAGTGTCTGAATCCCAAATATTAAGGGGGCTTCAAATATTAGACCTGGACTGAGGGAGATGCTACATGATTGGTATTCAGCTCTAAATTAGAGATGTATAAAGCAATTTCCAGGCTGCTCCCCCTAGTGGCAACATGTGCTGCAAAAAATCTTGTCTGTATTCATCTTCTATACAGTCCATTGTGTTTCCATTGTAACCCTGTGGATGCTCTGCTTTTGTAGGGTTAATCCACTCACTTTAAACCAACTTCCAATTTATCTACAGACAGAAAAAAAAACATGGCACAGAATTATTTTCCGCTCATCGCTTGTTCTAAATCCCTTTCTTATGCTTTTTGTGTTAGTGTAAATGTGGGTCAGTATAAATCCTTCTAATAGCTGATACTTTGTTACAGTGGTAGCACTGTTTAGCACTGTTTACCTGCACTGATACATTGTAACTGGGAATTGACGACTACTTTATGTGCTGTGTCTTACCCAGCATTGTCTACACTGATACATTGTAACAAATATGCAACTTTGGATTTTAACCAGAATATGCAAAAAAGCTCCAGATATTCCCCAGATTTTTATTGCTGTCAGTCCTTAAAGGGTTTTGCCTATTAGATAATATTCTTAAATTATAATCCCCTAGTGATATTTACACAATAAAGATTATTGTTAACCCCTTACTTTACAATGTTACTCGTTTTAGCTCCTATCACTCAGTGATGGTCATTGTAAGAGTATGAGCGGGGACTCTCTGAGCAGACACTTCATAATTTCTCTAGTGCTATGAGATGCTGTGAGCTGACAATGTGCTTAGATTATCAAGGTACAGGTTTATATACACTTTTATTTAGCTTCTAAACATTGTTGAGTATCTGACACATAGAAAGAGAGATGAGACAGATCAGCGTTGATGAGGTGATGAGATCTATGAGATGCTGTGAGCTGACAATGTGCTTAGATTATCAGGGTACAGGGTTTATATACACTTTCATTTAGCTTCTAAAAATTGTACATGTATCTGACACATAGAAAGAGATGATAAGATGATTATAACACACAATTACATTCTTAGCTCTGCTACATCTCAGCCACAACAGGTGCCCGTCTCCCCCTCCCCTGGGTAAAGACCTTATCTGCCTGTAGCTTGTAGATTTAATCTCCTTGCGCTGAGTTACATCCTGTATACTCCAGACTTGCACTCACTATTCTGCTATTCTCATGGGAATCAGTCACTAAGCCTGTGGTTAGACTCCTTGGTGAGGTGGGGGTTGCATATTCTTTCTACAAGGCTGTACATTACCCAGTGTACAGATTATGTTTTTTTTGGATCCAAATCACATCTAAACATGTTTTGAATGCTCAGAGATTTTAACTTTAAAAACTACAAACTTCTGAATGCCGAAGTTTCGGGTTGTTCATGTGCTGTCGTAGGCTCAGCACTGTCACTATGGTTGGGGCTGTCACCACCGGGCGGTAGGTTCCATCATCTCCTTTCTGAACTCTCCTTTTATATTGTGTCCTGAGAGCAGCAGATTTTATAAGCTCTTATCAGCGTTTCTCCATCGCCGGTGATGGTTTTCAAGGATCCATAACAGAAATTCGGAAATTGGCATTTCCTCTTGAAAGCTTTTTGCAAGATTCTAATCTCCCCGGAGAGAAGGGGACAAAGAATATTGAGTTTTGGGTGGAAATGCGATTTGGGCTCAGTTATTACATTTTACAGGGTAGATTAACATCAAGGAACGTCCAGGTGGAAACCAGGAAATATATGTCACTTTCTTATATGGATAATAATAATAATAATAATAATAATAATAATTCTTTATTTATATAGCGCACACAGATTACGCAGCGCTGCACAAGCATGTCAAATTCGTCCCTGTCCCCATGGAGCTCACAATCTAAACAACCTAACAGTATGTTTTGGAGTGTGGGAGGAAACCGGAGTACCCGGAGGAAACCCACGCAAACACGGAGAGAACATACAAACTCTTTGCAGATGTTGACCTGGGTGGGATTTGAACCCAGGACCCCAGTGCTGCAAGGCAGAAGTGCTACTCACCCAGCCACCGTGCCGCCCAATGGATTATCCTGTTACTATGTGTCAGGCTCTTTACATAATATTAGTGTGAAGGGACAAGATTTAGGTAACAAATATGGCCTCCGGAAGGCAAGTGCAGTTAAGGAAGGGTAATAGTGAGTTATTATCATATCAAATATTACTACATTAAAAACAGAACAGACTGAGTGTCAGACACACACAATAGGCTGAAGTTTTCTATTATTTGCACTTCAATGGGGAGCTTCACTGTGTAGAATGTGACATAGTCAGCAGGGATAGAAGGGATTATACGGAGCAGAATCAGCAGAGTCATCTCATTTTCATACGGAGCAGAATCAGCAGAGTCATCTCATTATTGTTAGGGAGCAGAATCACGAATCCAGCAGAGTCGCTTCATTTTCATACAGAGGCAGAATAAGCAGAGTCATCTCATTATGTTAGGAGCAGAATCAGCAGAGTCGTCTCATTTTAACGAGCAGAATCAGCAGAGTCATCTCATTTGTTAGGGAGCAGAATCAGCAGAGTTGTCTCATTTTCAACAGACAGAATCAGCCGAGTCATCTCATCATATAGAGCAGAAACCGCAGAGTCATCTCATTATCATACATGGCAGAATAAGCCGAGTCATCTCGTTATCATTCGGAGCAGAATCCGCATAGTCATTTCGTTATCAATACGGAGAAGAATCAGCAGAGTTCATTCTTTATCATACAGAGAAGAATCAGCAGAGTCATTTCTTTCATACGGAGCGAATCAGCAGAGTCATTTCTTCGTTTATGTTTGAGAGATAGAATCAGCAGAGGTATCTAAATAGAATTAGGGACGGGGTATAAAATCATCTCATATTAAGAAACCGTCAGGCAATTAACCCCCTAACCTAAATATTTTCATAAACTGCTATTAGAACCATTGCCTCTATCCCTGCACTGTCCCTCTACTGCCTGTAAACCTAAGCAATGAGGTCATAAAGCTGTAGCACAATGACCTGTGAGATGTCCAATAGCATTAGCTCTCTCAAGCTGTCCAGCTTATTCACTGAGTGGGAGGCACGCCACACCCCCAGTGCTTGACTGACAGCCGTAAATGGTGTGAGGTTAATAATGGTGTAATGGCTCCTCCATGTGCTTCGACATTGGGTGGACATGGGTGCACTACCTTAGTGAATCGCCGGAAGACTCGAATCCTCGATGAGAACGTGCCGCTGGATCGCGACGCGACAGCCGGTGTAAGTAAATGTGTCAGTCAGAGTGCAGCACACATACTAGCCAGGCTTATACTATACTTACACACAGATGAGCAGGGGAGGAGAGGGGGGGGTAACAGTAGTGACATCACTGCCTCTGACCATGGTGACCGCCTCATTTACATAATCAAGAATCAATATTTTATAATGAATAAGTATGAAATAACTGGATATAAGGCTGGATGGGATCCTTGTGAGCTGCTCCACAGGTAGAGGTGACAAATAGTGACAGACACTGATGACAGGTGTCCTTTACAGGGACCTTGTCACAGGACCTCATTTTAACTAAAGACAGATTGTAAAGCCATGACACCTGCAGTGCAAAAAATGCCTCTCTGCCTTTTCTGAGCATTTGCATTACAGTATAATGTTGTGTTATAACTATTCTTGCCCCTGACAAATCCTGGGTAGTCACAGGGGCTGGACTTTGGTTTGGATGCATTTCAAAAAACAACATGTTGACTTGTCTGACGGCATGCGCCTCATCTTTGTGCTCCTGTACAGCATGTCCCCCCCCACACCAGGCTTGACCTCTGAGAAGGAGCAGGAGGGAGGTGCTGTACAGCGAGCACAACAGGTGGGGCTAAGGTCTGAGGAGTGAGTAACCAGCACAGTCCATGTTGTTTTTTTGAAATCATCGAAACCAAAAGTCCCTGTGACTACCCCAGGTGTTTTGTCAGAGTGTGTGACAGGTTCCCTTTAAGGAACAAATCAGCAAAGTTATCCCATGATAATTAGTGAAGTAAATCATCTAATCATTAGGGAGCAGAATAAGCCATCTATAATCAGCAGAGTCATTTCATCATCAATAGGGATGGTTTCTATTATATAACCACCCACTATAAATCCCCCATTCAGCTGTCATTCATCGGAACCCCCTTTCCTTCTCCTTCCGTGCTCATTATATAACACTCCTTTTCCCAATGAAGAATATTCCAGACTCTGCAAAATGACACATTAACCAACTAATATAAAAACCTGCTTGTTAACGGTCCACAACCAATGCCTTATATTCCTCACTATATTATTACATTGCCGGATAAGACTTTGCGATGCCAGCGTCCACTGATATCACACGATCACGGCAGGCACAGACACTAATGTCCAGCGCTCGATCTGCTTCAGTAAGTGACAAGAAACTCTATTTAATCTCCTAATGACTTATATTATGCATTATTATTTTTTATTGAATTATATTATATCGTTAACTATATACTCTGTGTGTACCTACACATGGAACATGTGCCATAAGGCCAAATAGGTTAGTACAGGTGTTATTAATAATAGAAAAATGAAAGAAAAAAAATCCTTTTTTAGGCCACCCCTATTAATATTGGCACTATTAGTCTGTATTATTCATTTTGGATACTATATGAACTTAAGTGTTTATACAGATTTTATATTGTAAATATTTTATTATGCTTCATTTTCTTTTATATCTCTATGAATGTATATAGATCCAGTACCTCTCAATCTATAGAACATTTTTTACATAATCTCATCCTAGTGCTTCTCTTTAGGTAACATTTTAATCCCGTACATAGTCTTATTAGATCCCTACCTGTATTTATTTATAATTGGGGCTCATTACTAAGGCCTCGAATTGCCTCATTTTCGTCGGGTTTCCTGAAAATTATGGTTTGTGCTGTTTTGCCCCAGACTTTTTGGCGCACGCGATCGGTGTGTTGCATCGGATTCCGATGGATTTTGGAAAAACCGCTTGGTATTTTAAAAAACACGCACTTACCATGAACCAGGAAGAGGATGGTTGAACTCCGGCGGACCTCGGCGCAGCAGCGACACCTATTGGATATCGGGCGCACGACATTATTGAATATCCGCAAGCTTTGAATCAATGTCAGACAACGCGCCGCAGGATCGACGAATGACGGTAAGAAATGAGCCCCAATTTTTTCAGCTTCATTATGGCACTTTTACTTCCTGTCCGAGAGTTCACCAAGTGGCATGTCCAGATCATGCCTGGCGCATCACAAAGGTTGCGCCCGATATCCTGCATGTGCGCTCCCCTCAGGTCCCCGGAGTTCACCTTCTTCTTCCTGGTCATTAAGTGCATTGTCCGTGTATACTGCGCGTGTCGGGGAGTCACTAGATCCTGCGCCGATACCTGCCTGTCCTTCCCCTCAGGTCCCTGGATTCACCTTCTCTCCTGGTGCATTAATGCATTGTCGTGTAGAAGCGCTGTCGGGGAGTCACTAAGATCCTGCGCCCTATCCTCTGATGTTCGCTTCCCGCTCAGTCACCTGGAGTTCACACCTTTTCTTCTTGGTGCATGTAAGTGCTTGTCCGTTATATATGTGCTGTGCGGGGATCACTAAGAGCCTGCCCTGATATCCGGCATGTGTCGCTCCGCTCCCCTCCAGGTCCGAGTTCACCTTCTTCTTCCTGGCTCATGTAAGTGCATGTCCGTTAATCGCTGTGGCGAGGAGTCACTAAGATCCTGCCGCCATATCCGGCCTGTGTCGCTGTCCCGCTCAGGTCACCTGGAGTTCACTTCTTCTTCCTGGTGCAGTAAGTGCATTTGTTCCGTGTATGAATGGCTGTGCGGGAGTCACTAAGATCGTGCACCGATACCTGGCATGTGTGCTTTTCCCCCGCTCAGGTCCCGGAGTTCACCTTTCTCTCTGGGTGCATGTAAGTCATTGTCGCGTTGTTAATGGCTGTGCGGGGAGTCACTAAGATCCGTACGCCTGATATCCTGCATGTCGCTTCCGCCGCTCAGGTCCCCGGAGTTACACCTCTTCTCTCCTGGGCATGTAAGTGCATTTCCGTGTATAATGCGCTGTGCGGGAGTCACTAAGATCCTGCGCCGATATCCTGCATGGTGCTTCCCCGCTCAGGTCCCCGGAGTCATCCTCTTCTTCCTGGTGCATAGTGCATTGTCCGTGTATAATGTGGTGGCGGGGAGCACTAAGATCTGCACCCGATATCCTGTCATGTTCGCTTCCCGCGCTCAGGTCCGGTTCACCTTCTCTTCCTGGTGCATGTAAGTGCATTGTCCGTAAATGGACTGTGCGGGGAGTCACTAATATCGTAACGCCTGATATCCTGCATGCTCGCTTCCCGCTCAGGTCCCCGAGTTCAACCTTCTCTTCCTGGGCATGTGTGCATGTCCGTGTATAAGGCGTGTGCGGGAGTCACTAAGATCCTCGCCCGATACTCCGCATGTGTCCCTCCGCTCAGGTCCTACCGGAGTTCACCTTCTCCTCCTGGTGCAATGGCAGTGAATTGTCGTGTATAATGTCTGTGCGGGGAGTCACTAAGATCGCTGCCGCCGATAATCCTGCATGTGTCGCTTCCCCTCAGGTCCCCGGAGTTCACACTTCTTCTTCCTGCCATGTAAGTGCATTGTCCGTGTATAATGCGCTGTGCAGGATCACTAATCATCCTGCCCGCTATCCTGCCATGTGTCGCTTCCTCCGCTCAGGTCCCTGGAGTTCACTTACTTCTTCCTGGTGCATAGTAAGTGGGCAGGTGTGTCTCTGTATTAATGTCTGTGTCGGGGGAGTCACTAAGTCGTGCACCCGATTACCTGCATGTTCGCTTCCTTCCCCGCCTCAGGTCCACTGGAGTTCACCTTCTTCTTCCTGGTGCATGTAAGTACATTGTCCCATGTATATGCTCTGTGCGGGGAGTCACTAAGATCGTACGCATGATATCCCATGCATGCGTCGCTTTCCCCGCTCAGTCCCGGAGTTCACCTTCTTCTCCTGGTGCATGTAAGTGCATTGTCGCTGTATATTGCGCTGTGCGGAGTCACTATATCCTGCGCCCGATATCCTGCATGTGTGACTTCCTCAGCCGGTCCCGAGTTCACCTCTTCTTCCCTGGGTGCATGTAAGTGCATTTGTCCGTGTATAATGTGCGGCGGGGAGTCACTAAGATTGCACCCGATGATCCTGATGGTGTTCCCTCCGCCTCATGTCCCCGGAGTCACCTTTTCTTCCTGGTGCAATGTAATGTGCATTGTCCACGTGTATAAGCCTGTGCGGGAGTCACTAAGATCGGCGCCTGATATCTGCATGCGTCGCTTCCCCCTCCAGGTCCCCGTAGTTCAACCTCTCTCTTCCTGTGGCAATGTAAGTGCATTGTCCGTAATAATGCGCTGTGCGGGAGTCCTAATTCCTGGCCGGATATCCTGAGGTCGACTTCCTCACCGTCCCGCCTCAGTCCCCGAGATTTCACCTTCTCTTCCTGGTGCATGCTGAAGTGCTGGGCTTGAGACACTTTTAAAGTTAAATCCCGCAACTGGCACGCGGCCCCGACTTCTGTCGCATGAAAGCTGGCACGTTTGCGCCAAAATCTGATCGCTTGTGACACCAATCCCCTTATAAATACCTGTCACCAGCCGTGCAAAACCCAAAAATGTTGGGAAGTCCAACGGAAATGATCCCAGACCCTTAGTAATCGCCCCTATATGTTGGACATGACAAGGGGGCTATTCGCGTCCTTCATCATGTCGTTCAAGTAGCGCATCCGTAATTATTGTATTATGGTTTTGTCTATACAATTTACCATCCAGATCTACTAACCCCAAAAACCAGTGGACCTGCAACTTCCCAAGAAACAAGATCTCTTGAATCCCAACAGAGATCTATAGATCATATCCTAATGTTGTTTGATCCTTTTATGGACTCCTGCCCGTTTTTTGTTTATTGAGTTTGTGCTCAGTGAGAGACGAACCTGGTTATAACCCTTATACATTGTAACAACCCTCAGCTTTGATGTAAGGACAACTGTAGCTAGGAGAAGTTTGCAAGCATCTAAATTGTTTCTTATTCAGTGACAGCACAACAAGGGAGACCATAAAATGGAAATGTATAAATAAGTTCAGGATGAAGAAAAACAAAACCTACGCAAAGGATGAATTGTGGTCCAATCTTAACACCCCAAAATACAATCAATCTTCTGGGAGTGAAACCTAATGCTGGGAGTCCCTGAGGCTAATACTGGATGGTGTGAGCCCACCAGAGACAGGCTGGTACTTGCGTAGTGGGGGTCCGGATGAGGTGACATCTAGGTGCCCTCATATGTCATACAGACACGTGTGTCACATAAAATTTGTGCGCTGCCCCTTAATATTGTGCCGCTCCCTGATACATTGTATCGCTGCCTCGTGATGTCAGTGACTGATCATATTCTGTTTATCATAATGGAGGAATTTTCCCCTCGAAGGCCTAAATTAGCAAACGGCGAGTACGAGCGGAACACAATAATAAACGTCGGCGATACACATTCCGATAACATTTCACCCTTGAATACTGAGCACAGGCCCGACGCCACCAGTGATTGGCAACTTAATAAGGCCTCAATAATGAGGAGCCGCCGCCGAGAGGGAATTTACTTAACTTGTCCTAAGTTATACATTTAATATCACCACGGGGGAGACATATTTCGGAAGAAGCAGAACGTATGGGGGATTTATAGGAGGCAAATACCCTGCATATGGGTGGGGGAACAGATATCTTATGGGGGGGATCGGATCCTTAAACACCACGATAATCCTGGGGGGCGCAGGGTCTAAAACACAACCCATAATTCAGCCAAAATTTTCAGATGTTTTCTGCTTTCCTAATGGTGTTGGTAGGCTGCCACCCCAAAACTTTCCTATCTGCAGGGCCTATGGTAAATGCCAGAGGGGGCGCCGTAAACTACTGTGTGAAAAATGGGGGAAGATCCAAGGCAAGGGTCATCATTACATAATTTCTTTTGGAATTGGAAACGAGTGTGTGACGGGTGTAAAGGGAACTCCAAAAAAAACTTTTCCCATCGAAATATTTCATAGAGCCAGACCCACCCCAGACCACCAACACTGATCTATGATTGATAGGGCGCATGATTTACCTCCACTGCTCTTGCATTACCTTACATAATTCGCACCACCTTTGTTCATTCCTTACACAGTAGGGCACCACTTAGTGTTTCACGTAGCAAATGTACACGCCACTTCCTGTGCTGGGGACACATGATCAGCACCTCTACACATTGCCAGGTCTCTACATAATGACCTCCCTGCACCCTGCAGGCAGCCAATAGTAATAGCTTCTTCCCGGCTGTCAGGGAGAGAGCAGAGCCTCTGATGTATTAATGTGGTTATATCTGAGGAGACTCCTCTAACAGGGGAAGGAACATTTGTCCATCAGTTTGGCATGAGGAGAGCAGAGAGGATTCTGGAACCTTGCTAGAACATCTGCATGGAGGCTCGTAACAAAAGATTCTGAATTGGATATCTTTATATGGAACAATTGCATTTGCAAATGATTCATGGCACGACCCTTATCTATATTTTTGAGGTCCTCCCAAAGTTCAGGGACACTGCAGGGACCCCACGCTGTTCATCCTGGCCCCCCCTGGTTCATAACAGAATAGTGAAAATGTTAGGGCTGTTAAAATGATGGGAGCAGAATATCTTCCACTTCAACTTTCAGGGTCTTACATATTGAGTCCCCCTTATAGGGGCCGTAGCGGCGTCTGTCGGTGATGTCACGCCACATTGGATTTACTGGGGGATGATAATTACGGTTTTCCACCAAAGATGCAGTCGATCCTGATAGTTCGTGGTGTTGTGTGTTTGATTTGCAGGTCAAAAACTTCTTTATAAGAGGACGTTTGCCAGTGACTGTGATGACATGACCAGCGTCTGTTGCGAGCGGGGGCGCCATCACAAGTCTTTTTCGCGTGTAATATCATGGTCCTCGCTTCTCGCTCAACCTGTCCGTCCATCGCCTCCTCTGTCCCACCGTCTCCTGGCGTTGATGCTGGGATAGTTGGCGGCGCCAGGCGTTGTGGCTTCATCCGGAACCCGTTTCACATGTCACCCCCCTCCGACTTGCGCTAATTACAGCTTCAACCTGGTCCGACCGCTCACACCTGTACTCTCATCTCACGAACATGCATCATGCTCCAACCCCTCTATGTCCTAAGCAGCGTTTAAGGGCAGGATGGATTGCGAGATGTTTGCCGCAGTAGTATAACCCTTAGGGGTCGCGTTGGGTGTTAATGCTCCCATAATGATGGTCAGATGATGACTCGATCCCTGGATTCATCTTCACTTACCTCTCAGCGTTCTATAAAATTACACTTCTTGTAGTATGGAGAGTTTTCTCTATGACAATTGCTAGCTCACAGGCCGAGGGGGATGCAAGCTACCTAGCACAACATAGTGAACACGGGTTATGCTCCAAACTTTTACCCTATAGATCAGCAATAATAAACGATAACAAAGCCCTCTTGGTGGGGTGGTGCATAAAATCGGTAAACTCTTTAATAACAGTTCGTAAACCAACGTATTCCGTGGAAAGGAAGGGCGATGGTAAACTGTTCATCCTCAACAAAGCTCACAACTTCTCCGTACGACCGTCTGAACTGGCCGCTGGACCCCCAGTCTGTGCACGTCCGGCCACCGACACTTCATGGTTTTGTTCTCTTCCACACGTCTGTGAATGAGGCACAATAAAGTGCACTAACCCCAAGTGCATATCTTAACCCTTAAGGTTGCTTCGTTTTACCCTAACCTGCCTCCGCCATTCCAGTGCACCTGCCCTAATCGACACGGAGTACACTCGGCACGAGGCCAAAACGAGAAGGGTTTAAGAGGACATCCCGTACCACCAGTTTACTGCGGAAAGTGGTCCACACTTAGGCTGTTTCTCAGTTACAGGTAAGGGGGTGACCTTTTATTAACATGTTTTCCTGTGCATCTTTATTAATGAAATAATACTTTGTGAAAACGCTGGAAGTTGCTCAGCTGACGCGCTCTAACTGCCTCTCAGCTTCCCCAGTTTTTTGATTTATGGCACGCCTGCCACCACGCAGCACCCCCACTCCTCCTGTCGCTGGCCGGGAAATAGGAGAAGCACACACCCGCTCCTGCACTCTCCTCTGCACGCCCCACGCTCTGATTTCCGCCCTGAGTGTTAATTCCCTGCTGGTCAGGAGTGCGGGTTGCATCACTGTTGGGGTTAAGGGTTTGCATAAATTAAAAACCGGGGAAGCATTTGGCACCTCTGGCTGTTGTTAACAAATTTTATTATTTCATGATAAAGTAATCCGTGAGTAGATGTCCTTTAAAGGAACATGAAGCTGCAGTTGGAGCCGTGGAACCTAAGAGGGGGCCAGTAGTAGATATAACTTAGTATAATGGACCCTCCAACCCGCATCAATATGTATCCATAAAACACTTATATTGAATAATTTGTAGACATTATACTGACAATCGTTATCAGTAACATACATGGACCACTGTCCTGTATGACATATGACCACATGACCACCCGTATGTATACTGACCACCCTGTGTGACACTGACCATTCGGTATGATACATGATCACACTGTGTGATATTGACCCCCTATATGGCGCATACCACCCCTATTGGCACACTGACCACCCTATATGACACATGACCACGCTGTATAAATGACCACTCTGTACATGACCACACTAGGCAAGCCCGTTGTGCCACAACCATTTACCATACACGCTGTATGACACATGACCACCGCTGGTGTGAACCATGACCACTCTGTGTGACACATGAACCACGTCGGTATGACACATGACACGCTGAAGACACATAACACTCTGTTGAACTGACCACTGACCCGCTGTAGACACATGCCACGTCTGTATGACACATGACCACCTGTGTGAAACATACCCATCTGTTGACACATGACCACCTTATGACACTGTACCACGTCTGTGTGACACATGACCACCTTCTGTGGACACATGACCCAGTGTATGACACCATGACCACGCTTGTGTGATCACATGACCACTCTTTGACATGACCACTTTTGACACATACCCCGCTTGTACACTTCGACACATCCAAGACCCACTGCTGACTCCTGCGGTACACATGACCACGTTGTATGACACACTGACCACGTTGTAACATGACACAGGCCCACTCTGTGTGACACAGACCCGCTGTATGACACATGTACCATGCTGTGTTGACACGACACTGTATCAACTTATGACCATCCCGTCTTATACACATGACCACTCTGTGTGACACATGACCACGCTGTCATGACACGGAACCGACCGGGGGCGTGGGGTGACCCACGCGTGACATTCACTGACACATGACCACGCTGTGTGACACATAACCAGCGTGTGACAATGCAGTGTATGACCACGTGATCGCACTCTCAGTGTAGACACATGACCGCTGTATGACACATGAACCACTGCTGTGGGAACATGACCACGGGGACACATCGTTATGACACATGACCACGTTGTTGCACATGACCACCTGTAAGGACACCATGACCACTCTGTTGTGACACATGTAACCACCTGATGACACATGACCACGTGTGGTGACTACTGACCACGCTGGTGACACATGACCACTGTTGATGACACATGACCACTGCGTAAAATGACACCGGTATGACACAACCACCTGTATGACACATGACCACCTGTGTGACCATATGACCCACGCTTATGAACAACATGAACCATCGCTTTACAATGACACATCTTGATCACTTGATCACATGACCAGCGTTATGACACATGACCACTCTGTGTTTACAATCTGACCACGGTATGAGACCCATGACCATGCTGTGTGACCATGACCACGCTGTAGGACACATGACCACGCTTGTAGACATGACACCATGACCAGACCCTGTTGACACATGACCACTTTGTTGCACCATGACCATGCTGTTGAAAAGCACATGACACGCTGTTGACACATGACCACCCCCGCCCCTAGCACGCCCCGGGGCACCCAGACCGAGCCAACGCCCACATGTCCCACCCCAGGATGCCAGCACGCCATGCCAGGCACCAACCGCGGTCCAAACATGAGGAGGGAACCATAGACCTTAGCCGCAAAACGCGAGACCCATGCAAGGCCAGGAAGGACAGACAGGGCAAGACAATGAACGCCCCTCAGCCTTGACCGACGTGCGCCGTCATCTCCACCCCGCACACGCCCATTACCAACCACCCGACAAAGGACCACCGGGCAACCACAAACCCTGCCACGCGAACCCACCAACCCCGCCGGCGAACCACCCTGGCGAAGTTACGACCCCGCGACCGCGGACCCAAGTTCATACCCCCAACGGGGACCACCAGAAGGAAAGGGGAGAACGGGCCAGGAGGGGCCTCAGGGGGGAACACCTGGGGTCCCCGGAAAGGGGGTGCGGAGAGACGCGACCCCGCGGAGTGGAAAAAACAAAGGGTAAGAGAAGAAGGCGGCTAAGCCGCCGGCACACAGGCGAGGGGGTGGGGAAAGAGTTCACGAAGAGCGACCCAGCGTACGGTGTATGACACATGACCCCGCGGTAATGACACATACTACCCGGTAGGAACAAAACAAATGAACACTCCTGTGTGACCATGACCACACTGTGTGACACATGACCCGAGCTGTATGACACATGACCTCCCGGGGGGGCATGACATGTTGAGGACGGATTGCTGAGGCATCCAGGTCCAGTTAAATATTCGCTCCTCTCCTCATAAGAGAATGCAGTTTTTTCGATCTCTGTCATGTTTTTATATGGTCATGCATCCAATTTTCATGAAAGCTACTAAGACTAGCAGGAGACCTGAAATGTTATGCTTCCCTAAAAGTGTGGCATTACTTGAGGAGCGCGGCAATTTACCTCATTCACTGGAAACTAATCCGCTGCCCCAAAATCTTTCCGCAGCTTTGGCAAATAAATTATTATCACTTCTGATTTAGCCGGCACTCAATATTTTAGAGGCTGCATATGTTTTACCTGCGGGGAGTGACGTCCTCCGAGTGCTCCTGCGACAGAACGAGACAAGTAAGATGAAGTCTGGAGCCGCTGATACATTGTACGACCGCCGCACATTGCTTCCCGCTTCCTTAATTAGAATGGGCCCACGTTGAAGTCAAAGAAATTTGTAATTTTAGGGAACTAATTTATTCTATATACAGTTAATTGAGGAAATAGTCATGGGATGGAGGGAAGGCTCTCCCAGATAATCCATGCCCCCCCCCCAACACTGATCTGTGACCCCTCACACGGACCTTTTACCCTCACACCTTATCTGTGGGATTGCTGGGGTCTAGACCTGCTAAAAAACGCCCACCAAATAGCAGAGGATATTAGCTGGAAGTAATTAGACAATGGGAGTGTGGTCCAAACTAAGATTGAGGACCATCTACAACTAACAACGCCCAGCATGCCTGCTACTGCCGGGCTAGTATCAATTCCCCTGCCTAAAATTGTAACTTATCATAGGGGAGTGGCTGTGCTGCTGTACATGTACGAGAACTAACCAGATGCGTGTTAGGACTTTGCCCCAAGAGTCAAGGGACATTGGGGCAGATTTACTTACCCTTCCATTCGCGATCCAGCGGCACGTTCTCGCGCTGGATCGTGTCCGGCCGGGATTCACTAAGGTAGTTCCCTCCTACGTCCACCAGTTGTCGCTGCTGCGCTGAAGTTCATCGGAATGCACTGAGTTCACCGTCAACCTATCGGGGTCAAGTAAGCGCGAGTTCCCATGAACAATTTTTTTTTTAAATGAAAGCGGGGCGGGTTTTTTTTTCCGAATCTGTCAGTTTTCGTTCGCCACGCCCCCCCCCGCCCCACCGATTCCCTCGCAGCAATGCCAGCGCCGTGCGCCCACCATCCGGTCTTCATGCGCTCAAATCCCGGGGCAATACGGGAAAATCTCGGCAAATCAAAAGATCTGGTAACACGTCGGAAAACGCGAATCAGGCCCCGTTGTAAATGACCCCATTGGGGCTAATTTTACTAAGGTCGCGGTGCTCACTTTCGTCGGACACTGCGGCCTTTTTCAGGAATTACAAACGTCGCGCCCTTGCACGGTGTTTAAACAGGTGGTCCTGCAGATATCGGGTGCCGATCCTTAGTGAATCGCGGCACAGGGACATTATACCCGTACAATCACGTACACACCAGAAGAAGAAGGTGAACTCCGGGGACCTGAGCGGGAACGACACTGCAGGATCATCGGGCGCAGATCTAGTGATCGCGGCACGGGCTTATACAACGGACCATGCCCTTTGGGGTGGAACTACAAGCGGGAATGTAAGTAAAGAGCCCCATTGCCTTTAGATCCACAACCAACTCCATCTCAATGCAGCAAATACGTATTAAGCGCGTCAGGCGCAATTCTAAATCCTTCATCGGCCCTGGTATTAAATATGTCACATTATGAAATTACATGGCCATCTAAATTTTCAACCCGGCTTTAAATGAGTGGCGCAGTGTCAGGACGGGGCCAGCGGCGTTTGAAGATCGCTTCATTACATCTAAGGTGGGAGTGGAGAGTAGCGGAGGCATCAGACGGTCGGCGGCAAACATGACCTCGACACGAAGCATTTGTATAATTCCGCTTCTTCCTGACAGTATTGCAGAAATACTGAGTCACCTTCAATTCTGTTTGAGTCAATCGTTTGTCTGTATGTAAAGTGGCGCCTACAGTCATCATCACGCCTATCAGACCGATTGCTCTCGGCTGCCGTAAATGTTGGTGAGTAGCCACCGGACTGTGAAATATGATTTACTTTCAGATGGTAGCTTCTCCAGGATAACTGGGTTGGACTTCTGTCCTCCCACTGCTGTGCTCAGTACTCTCCGTTGCCTCCTCCCATCGGGGCCTGACCTAATGGCTTAGGCATCTGGATTCCCACTGGGACCTGAGTGGCTAACTTTGGTGTGTTGAATGCAAACGTGTCATTCTACTTGATCAGGTGAGAAAAGGACTTGCGCAGCATGGCCAGCAAGTGGTTGCAAGAATAGGGGGAGGCCGCAGTAGGATTGAGGTTTTCCCCGGCACTCCCAATCCATGGGTAGAATGTAGAGGGGAGGCCCTTGATATTAGTTGATGCAGCGGTAGAGATGATATAATATTTCTATTATGTATTTTTATCTTATTTATTTATCTAATAAACATAAACAGGGATATAAATTCGCCATCGAGCGGAAATTACCATCACAGAATAAGCTGGAGTCGGCTTGTGCGCCAATAAAATAAAATTTAATCTTTGGAATAATTGGGTGGAAATGCAGAGGGGCTGTTTACAGTCACATTAATAAAATTAGAATAAAACATTCAATAATCGTAACACCTTCCTCTGCGCCGCATTCATCTCATTTCCTGTGTCATTAGGAGGCACTCCGCACAATGTTACTGATTAGTAATCAGGCGGTTACAGAGAAGGTTCTACAGATAATGGCAATTAGTGTCTGAATCCCAAATATTAAAGGGGCTTCAAATATTAGACCTGGACTGAGGGAGATGCTACATGATTGGTATTCAGCTCTAATTTAGAGATGTATAAAGCAATTTCCAGGCTGCTCCCCCTAGTGGCAACATGTGCTGCAAAAAATCTTGTCTGTATTCATCTTCTATACAGTCCATTGTGTTTCCATTGTAACCCTGTGGATACTCTGCTTTTGTAGGGTTAATCCACTCACTTTAAACCTTCTTCTAATTTATCCACAGACATAAAAAAAACATGGCACAGAATTATTTTCCGCTCATCGCTTGTCCTAAATCCTTTTTTTATGCTTTTTGTGTTAGTGTAAATCTGGGGCAGTATAAATCCTTCTCATAGCTGAGAGTTTGTTACAGTTGCATCCAGTCTAGCACTGTTTACCTGCACTGATACATTGTAACTGGGAATTGACGACTACTTTATGTGCTGTGTCTTACCCAGCATTGTCTACACTGATACATTGTAACAAATATGCAACTTTGGATTTTAACCAGAATATGCAAAAAAGCTCCAGATATTCCCCAGATTTTTATTGCTGTCAGTCCTTAAAGGGTTTTGCCTATTAGATAATATTCTTAAATTATAATCCCCTAGTGATATTTACACAATAAAGATTATTGTTAACCCCTTACTTTACAATGTTACTCGTTTTAGCTCCTATCACTCAGTGATGGTCATTGTAAGAGTATGAGCGGGGACTCTCTGAGCAGACACTTCATAATTTCTCTAGTGCTATGAGATGCTGTGAGCTGACAATATGCTTACATTATCAAGGTACAGGTTTATATACACTTTTATTTAGCTTCTAAACATTGTTGAGTATCTGACACATAGAAAGAGAGATGAGACAGATCAGCGTTGATGAGGTGATGAGATCTATGAGATGCTGTGAGCTGACAATGTGCTTAGATTATCAAGGTACAGGGTTTATATACACTTTCATTTAGCTTCTAAAAATTGTACATGTATCTGACACATAGAAAGAGAAATGAGATGATAAGATGATTATAACACACAATTACATTCTTAGCTCTGCTACATCTCAGCCACAACAGGTGCCCGTCTCCCCCTCCCCTGGGTAAAGACCTTATCTGCCTGTAGCTTGTAGACTTAATCTCCTTGCGCTGAGTTACATCCTGTATACTCCAGAGTTGCACTCACTATTCTGCTATTCTCATGGGAATCAGTCACTAAGCCTGTGGTTAGACTCCTTGGTGAGGTGGGGGTTGCATATTCTTTCTACAAGGCTGTACATTACCCAGTGTACAGATTATGTTTTTTTTGGATCCAAATCACATCTAAACATGTTTTGAATGCTCAGAGATTTTAGATTTAAAAACTACAAACTTCTGAATGCCGAAGTTTCGGGTTGTTCATGTGCTGTCGTAGGCTCAGCACTGTCACTATGGTTGGGGCTGTCACCACCGGGCGGTAGGTTCCATCATCTCCTTTCTGAACTCTCCTTTTATATTGTGTCCTGAGAGCAGCAGATTTTATAAGCTCTTATCAGCGTTTCTCCATCTGTGTCCTGAGGAATCCTGCGGCCGGGTGATGGTTTTCAAGGATCCATAACAGAAATTCGGAAATTGGCATTTCCTCTTGAAAGCTTTTTGCAAGATTCTAATCTCCCCGGAGAGAAGGGGACAAAGAATATTGAGTTTTGGGTGGAAATGCGATTTGGGCTCAGTTATTACATTTTACAGGGTAGATTAACATCAAGGAACGTCCAGGTGGAAACCAGGAAATATATGTCACTTTCTTATATGGATAATAATAATAATAATAATAATAATAATAATATCAGCAGAGTCATCTCATTATTGTTAGGGAGCAGAATCAGCAGAGTCGTCTCATTTTCATACAGAGCAGAATCAGCAGAGTCATCTCATTATTGTTAGGGAGCAGAATCATACCCGGAGGAAACCCACGCAAACACGGAGAGAACATACAAACTCTTTGCAGATGTTGACCTGGGTGGGATTTGAACCCAGGACCCCAGTGCTGCAAGGCAGAAGTGCTACTCACCCAGCCACCGTGCCGCCCAATGGATTATCCTGTTACTATGTGTCAGGCTCTTTACATAATATTAGTGTGAAGGGACAAGATTTAGGTAACAAATATGGCCTCCGGAAGGCAAGTGCAGTTAAGGAAGGGTAATAGTGAGTTATTATCATATCAAATATTACTACATTAAAAACAGAACAGACTGAGTGTCAGACACACACAATAGGCTGAAGTTTTCTATTATTTGCACTTCAATGGGGAGCTTCACTCTATAGAATGTGACATAGTCAGCAGGGATAGAAGAGTCATCTTATCATAAGGGAACAGTGGCAGGAAAGTCATCTCCTTGTAATTAGAAAATAAAATCAGCAGAGTCATTTCATTATCATATGGAGCAGAATCAGCAGAGTCATCTCATTATTGTTAGGGAGCAGAATCAGCAGAGTCGTCTCATTTTCATACAGAACAGAATCAGCAGAGTCATTTCATTATCATACGGAGCAGAATCAGCAGAGTCATTTCGTTATCATACAGAGCGGAATTAGCAGAGTCATTTCTTTATTTTTAGAGATAGAATCAGCAGAAGTAATCTAAATAGAATTAGGAAGCGGGGTCAGTAAAATCATCTCATTATTAAAGAGAACCCGTCAGGCAAATTAACCCCCTTCATTGTCCCTCTACATGCCTGTAAACCTAAGCAATGAGGTCCTAAAGCTGTATGCAAATGACCTGTGAGATGTCCAATGAGTCATTAGCATATTTAAGCTGTCCAGCTTATTCATGAGTGGGAGGTACAGCCACACCCCCAGTGCTTGACTGACAGCCTGTATAATGATGGAATGGCTCCTCCATGTGCATCCTGGTGCTGGCGCCCCCTGCAGCCTGTGTGTATGAGATACTCCTGTACACATGACTGACAGCCTGTATAATGATGTAATGGCTTCTCCATGTGCTTCCTGGTGCTGGCGCCCCCTGCAGCCTGTGTGTATGAGATACTCTTATACACATGACTGACAGCCTGTAGAATGGTGTAATGGCTCCTCCATGTGCTTCCTGGTGCTGGCGCCCCCTGCAGCCTGTGCGTATGAGATACTCCTATACACATGACTGACAACCTGTATAATGATGTGAGGTATAATGGTGTAATGGCTCCTCCATGTGCATCCTGGTGCTGGAGCCCCCTGAAGCCTGTGTATGTATGAGATACTCCTATACACATGGCTGACAGCCTGTATAATGATGTGAGGTATAATGGTGTAATGTCTCCTCCATGTGCTTCCTGGTGCTGGTGCCCCCTGCAGCCTGCGTGTGTATAGGAGAGATACAACAGCTCCAGGCAGCCATGATATAGCAGAACATGTCAGGTACTTGTGTAGCTGATGTCTGTGTCTCACACATGTGTATAGGAGAATACAGCATGTCAGCAGATAAAGCACAGACACTAGCAATGCTTTACTATACATTACACACAGACATGTGAAGGGGGAGGAGAGGGGAGGGGTAACAGGTGTGACATCACTGCCCCTGACCATGGGACCAGCCTCATTTACATAATAAAGAAAAGATGATTTTTATAATGATTAATGTATGAATTGACTAGATAAAGGCTGTGATGGATCCTTGTGAGCTGCTCCAACAGGTAGTAGTGACAAGACTACTGGCAGAGACCTGATGACAGGTGTCCTTTACAGGGAACCTGTAACCAGGGACAGATTGTAAAAGCCCATCACACCTGCATTGCATATATGCCTCTCTGCCTTTTCTAAACATTTGCATTACAATATACCGTATATACTCGAGTATAAGCCGATCCGAGTATAAGCCGAGACCCCTAATTTTACCACCAAAAACTGGGAAAACCTATTGACTCGAGTATAAGCCGAGGGTGGGAAATGCATTGGTCACAGACCCCCCCCCATCAGCAGAGTCATCTCATTATTGTTAGGGAGCAGAATCAGCAGAGTTGTCTCATTTTCATACAGAGCAGAATCAGCCGAGTCATCTCATCATATAGAGCAGAAACAGCAGAGTCATCTCATTATCATACATGGCAGAATAAGCAGAGTCATCTCGTTATCATTCGGGAGCAGAATCCGCAGAGTCATTTCGTTATCATACGGAGAAGAATCAGCAGAGTCATTTCTTTATCATACAGAGAAGAATCAGCAGAGTCATTTCTTTATCATACGGAGCGGAATCAGCAGAGTCATTTCTTTATTTTTAGAGATAGAATCAGCAGAGGTAATCTAAATAGAATTAGGAAGCGGGGTCAGTAAAATCATCTCATTATTAAAGAGAACCCGTCAGGCAAATTAACCCCCTAAACTAAATATATTTTCATAAACTGCTATTAGAAAGCATTGCCTCTATCCCTGCACTGTCCCTCTACATGCCTGTAAACCTAAGCAATGAGGTCCTAAAGCTGTATGCAAATGACCTGTGAGATGTCCAATGAGTCATTAGCATATTCAAGCTGTCCAGCTTATTCATGAGTGGGAGGCACGGCCACACCCCCAGTGCTTGACTGACAGCCTGTATAATGGTGTGAGGTATAATGGTGTAATGGCTCCTCCATGTGCTTCGACACTTGGTGGACATTGGGTGCACTACCTTAGTGAATCGCCGGAAGACTCGAATCCTCGATTGAGAACGTGCCGCTGGATCGCGACAGGACCGGGTAAGTAAATGTGTCAGCAGATGCAGCACACATACTAGCCAGGCTTTACTATACATTACACACAGACATGAGCAGGGGGAGGAGAGGGGAGGGGTAACAGGAGTGACATCACTGCCTCTGACCATGTGACCAGCCTCATTTACATAATCAAGAATCAATGATTTTATAATGAATAATGTATGAAATAACTGGATAAAGGCTGGGATGGGATCCTTGTGAGCTGCTCCAACAGGTAGAGGTGACAAGACTAGTGACAGACCTGATGACAGGTGTCCTTTACAGGGAACCTGTCACCAGGGACCTCATTTTAACTAAAGACAGATTGTAAAAGCCCATGACACCTGCAGTGCAAAAAATGCCTCTCTGCCTTTTCTGAGCATTTGCATTACAGTATAATTGTGTGTTATAACTTATTCTTGCACCCTGACAAAATCCTGGGGTAGTCACAAGGGGCTGGACTTTGGTTTGGATGCATTTCAAAAAACAACATGTGACTTGTCTGAACTGCAGGCTGCCTCCATCTTTGTGCTCCTGTACAGCATGTCCCTCCCCCACACCAGGCTGTGACCTCTGAGAAGGAGCAGGAGGGAGGTGCTGTACAGGAGCACAAAGGTGGGGGCTAAGGTCTGAGGAGTGAGTAACACAGACAAGTCACATGTTGTTTTTTGAAATGCATCGAAACCAAAAGTCCCTGTGACTACCCCAGGGTTTTGTCAGAGTGGTGACAGGTTCCCTTTAAGGAACAAAATCAGCAAAGTTATCCCATGATAATTAGTGAGTAAAGTCATCTAATCATTAGGGAGCAGAATAAGCCATCTAATAATCAGCAGAGTCATTTCATCATCAATAGGGATGGTTCTATTTAATAACCAACCCAACTATAAATCCATCCATTCAGCATGTTCATTCATCTGAACCCCCATATTCCTATCTCCTTCGTGCTCATTATATAACACTCCTTTTCCCAATGAAGAATATTTCCAGACTCTGCAAGAATGAAACATTAACCAACTAATATAAATAACCTGCATTTGTTACGGTCCACAACCATCCATTATATTCCTACTATATTATCTACATTCCGGATAAGACTTTGCGATATCCCAGCGTCTCACTGATATCACACGATCACGGCAGGCACAGACACTAATGTCCAGCGCTCGTGATCTGCTTCAGTAAGTGACAAGAAACTCTATTTAATCTTCCTAATGACAGTTATATTATGCATTATTTATTTTTTATTGTATATTATATTATATCGTTAACTATATATCTCTGTGTGTACCTATCACATGGGAACATGTGCCATAAGGCCAAATAGGTTAGTACAGGTGTTATTAATAATAGAAAAATGAAAAGAAAAAAAAATCTTTTTTAGGCCACCCCTATTAATATTGGCTACTATTAGTCTGTATTATTCATTTTTGGATACTATTATGAACTTGAGTGTTTATACAGATTTTATATGTAAATATTTTATATGCTTCATTTTACTTTTATATCTCATATGAATGTATATAGATCCAGTCCTTCTCATTCTATAGAACATTTTTTACATATATCTCATCCTAGTGCTTCTCTTTAGGTACATTTTATCCCGTACATAGTCTTATAGTCCTTACCTGTATTTATTTATATATTGGGGCTCATTTACTAAGGACCCGAATTGCTCATTTTCGTCGGGTTTCCTGAAAATTACTGGTTTGTGCTGTTTTGCCCCAGATTTTTGGCGCACGCGATCGGATTGTGTTGCATCGGATTCCGATGGATTTGGAAAAACCGCGGTATTTTAAAAAAAACACGCACTTACATGCACCAGGAAGAGGATGGTGAACTCCGGCGGACCTCGGCGCAGCAGCGACACCTAGTGGATATCGGGCGCACGACCTTAGTGAATCCCAGCAAGCTTTGAATCAATGTCAGACAACGCGCCGCAGGATCGCGAATGGACGGGTAAGTAAATGAGCCCCAATGTTTTTCTAGTCTGTACATTATGGGGCACATTTACTTACCTGTCCGAAGAGTTCACCCAAAGTGCATTGTCCGACGATCATGCACTGTGCTGCGATTCACAAAGATCGTGCGCCCGATATCCTGCATGTGTCGCTTCCCGCTCAGGTCCCCGGAGTTCACCTTCTTCTTCCTGGTGCATGTAAGTGCATTGTCCGTGTATAATGCGCTGTGCGGGGAGTCACTAAGATCCTGCGCCCGATATCCTGCATGTGTCACTTCCCCGCTCAGGTCCCTGGAGTTCACCTTCTTCTTCCTGGTGCATGTAAGTGCATTGTCCGTGTATAATGCGCTGTGCGGGGAGTCACTAAGATCCTGCGCCCGATATCCTGCATGTGTCGCTTCCCGCTCAGGTCACCGGAGTTCACCTTCTTCCTCCTGGTGCATGTAAGTGCATTGTCCGTGTATAATGTGCTGTGTGGGGAGTCACTAAGATCCTGCGCCTGATATCCTGCATGTGTCGCTTCCCCGCTCAGGTCCCCGGAGTTCACCTTCTTCTTCCTGGCGCATGTAAGTGCATTGTCCGTGTATAATGCGCTGTGCAGGGAGTCACTAAGATCCTGCGCCCAATATCCTGCATGTGTCGCTTCCCCGCTCAGGTCCCTGGAGTTCACCTTCTTCTTCCTGGTGCATGTAAGTGCATTGTCCGTGTATAATGTGCTGTGCGGGGAGTCACTAAGATCGTGCACCCGATATCCTGCATGTGTCGCTTCCCCGCTCAGGTCCCTGGAGTTCACCTTCTTCTTCCTGGTGCATGTAAGTACATTGTCCATGTATAATGCGCTGTGCGGGGAGTCACTAAGATCGTACGCCTGATATCCTGCATGCGTCGCTTCCCCGCTCAGGTCCCCGGAGTTCACCTTCTTCTTCCTGGTGCATGTAAGTGCATTGTCCGTGTATATTGCGCTGTGCGGGGAGTCACTAAGATCCTGCGCCCGATATCCTGCATGTGTTGCTTCCCCGCTCAGGTCCCCGGAGTTCACCTTCTTCTTCCTGGTGCATGTAAGTGCATTGTCCGTGTATAATGCGCTGTGCGGGGAGTCACTAAGATCCTGCGACGATATCCTGCATGTGTCGCTTCCCCACCAGGTCCCGGAGTTCACCTTCTCTTCCTGGTGCATGTAAGTGCATTGCCGTGTATAATGCGCTGTGCGGAGTCACTAAGATCCTGCGCCCGAATCCTGCATGTGTCGCTTCCCCGCTCAGGTCCGGAGTTCACCTTCTTCTTCCTGGTGCATGTAAGTGCATTGTCCGTGTATAATGCACTGTGTGGGGAGTCACTAAGATCCTGCACCCGATATCCTGCATGTGTCGCTTCCCCGCTCAGGTCCCCAGAGTTCACCTTCTTCTTCCTGGTGCATGTAAGTGCACTGTCCTTGTATAATGCGCTGTGCAGGGAGTCGCTAAGATCCTGCACCCCATATCCTGCATGTGTCACTTCCCCGCTCAGGTCCATGGAGTTCACCTTCTTCTTCCTGGTGCATGTAAGTGCATTGTCCGTGTATAATGTGCTGTGCGGGGGGTCACTAAGGTCCTGCACCCGATATCCTGCATGTGTCGCTTCCCCGCTCAGGTCCCCGGAGTTCACCTTCTTCTTCCTGGTGCATGTAAGTGCATTGTCCGCATATAATGCGCTGTGCGGGGGGTCACTAAGGTCCTGCGTCTGAGTCTCTTCACGTCTGCTCTGGGGTCTAACATTTTTTGCATTGCAATATAAGACAGTCATCATCTTCCATTTTTTTGGTAAAGAGGTGAGGACATGAGCTGTTGCACATTTTCCCTCCTTTCCCGCTCATGTCCCTCCATCACCCAGATGATTCCCTAGTTTCAAGATTGTGACACGAGTGACGTCCATAGAGCGAGTAGATCCTTATTTTAGTAGACGTTCTAGGTCTGGATGTCCCTCACTTTTTAAAGCACACGGCGTCTGATATTTCTTTTTTAAATTGTAAGCTTTATGAAATGATTCCAAATAAGTTGTAACAGCAATAAGCCATGTACAACCAGAATTACAGACCGGAAAGAGGACGGGCGGGGACTCGTATCACAGTATCACCGGGCGGCCCAAAGTATTTCCACTTCTCTCTCAGACTTGTTAGGGGCTAACCGTTCTCTTTGCTGTACACCGACCCCAATATGAAGAGGTAAAAGAGGAGAAAGAAGAAAAAAAAGGAAACTCAATGAGAAGAACATCTATCGCTGGTAAAAATTAGGCAGTGGACTTGGGAGGACAGACGGGGTGGACAGGACAAAGGACAAAAGACAGAAGGGGGGGGGTGTCAGGAAACTTCAGGAGTCCTCCAGTAAGAGTCCCATGGATCCCAGAAAAGTTGAAACTTTTCTACCGTACCCTGGAGCGTGACTGTTAGGTCTTCCATCGCTCGAACTTCTTTAATCCGAGCATAAACTTCATACCTGGAAGGAGGAGAACCCTGTTACCAGTGCTTAGCAATGAGGCATTTAGCCGCTGTTAAAAGTTTAGCACTAAGGAGAAGGTGAGCTTTCTATGGGGATGGGGAATATATTTAAAATTTAGGTTCTTGGGCATAGGTGGAAGTCCAATGACTGTACATGGGACAGGGTGTGTTGACATGGTCCATAAGGGTTCCAGTCGAGAGCAATCCCAGAAGATATGGAAAATGGATGCAGCAGGTATGAGGGAGAGAGGGATTGAGAGTGTGTAGGAGCTGGGGGTGTGACTGCTCCCTGTGACGGATCCTACAGCCTAGACTGCTCCCTGTGACGGATCATACAGCCTAGCCTGCTCCCAGTGACAGATCCTACAACCTATTCTGCACCCTGTGACGGATCCTACAGCCTAGCCTGCTCCCAGTGACAGATATCGGGCGGGGAGTCACTAAGATCCTGCGCCCAATATCCTGCATGTGTCGCTTCCCCGCTCAGGTCCCTGGAGTTCACCTTCTTCTTCCTGGTGCATGTAAGCGCATTGTCTGTGTATAATGTGCTGTGCGGGGAGTCGCTAAGATCGTGCACCTCATATCCTGCATGTGTATCGCTTCCCCACTCAGGTGCCCGGAGTTCACCTTCTTCTTCCTGGTGCATGTAAGTGCATTGTCCGTGTATAATGTGCTGTGCGGGGGGTCACTAAGATCCTGCGCCCGATATCCTGCATGTGTCACTTCCCCGCTCAGGTCCCCGGAGTTCACCTTCTTCTTCCTGGTGCATGTAAGTGCATTGTCCGTGTATAATGCGCTGTGTCTGTGTATAATGCGCTGTGCGGGGAGTCACTAAGATCCTGCGCCCGATATCCTGCATGTGTCGCTTCTCCGCTCAGGTCCCTGAAAATCACCTTCTTCTTCCTAGTGCATGTAAGTGCATTGTCCGTGTATAATGCGCTGTGCGGGGAGTTACTAAGATCGTGCGCTCGATATCCTGCATGTGTCGCGTCCCTGCTCAGGTCCCCGGAGTTCACCTTCTTCTTCCTGGTGCATTTAAGTGCATTGCCCATGTATAATGCGCTGTGCGGGGAGTCACTAAGATCGTGCGCCCGATATTCTGCATGTGTCGTTTCAATGCTCAGGTCCCTGGAAATCACCTTCTTCTTCCTGGTGCATGTAAGTGCATTGTCCGTGTATATTGCGCTGTGCGGGGAGTCACTAAGATCGTGCGCCCGATATCCTGCATGTGTCACTTCCCCGCTCAGGTCCCCGGAGTTCACCTTCTTCTTCCCGGTACATGTAAGTGCATTGTCCGTGTAGAATGTGCTGTGCGGGGAGTCACTAAGATATCCTGCATATGACGCTTCCCCGCTCAGGTCCACCGGAGGGATTCACTAAGTTCGTGCGCTCAATTTCCTGCATATGTCTCTTCCCAGCTCAGGTTCCCTGAGTTCACCTTCTTCCTGGTGCATGTAAGGGCATTGTCCGTGTATAATGCGCTTTGCGGGGAGTCACTAAGATATCCTGCATATGACGCTTCCCCGCTCAGGTCCACCGGAGTTTACCTTCTTCCTGGTGCATGTAAGTTCTTGATCTGGCGACACAATTTGAAAGTTAAATCCCGCACTCAGTCCGAATCAGTCGGATTGTCAGACGGCCGCCCCCCGATTTCTGTCGCATGGAAGCAGCGTAGCCGTGCCACAATCCAATCGCATGTGACACAATCCCCAGTAAAATACCAGTCACAGCCGCTTTAAACCCAAAAACGATGGAAAGTCCACTGAAAGTCCACTGTGCGGCCGCAGACCCTTAGTAAATAAACCCCATTGAATCTTGACCACTAGAATGCTTACTTACTTACTATATACTTAATATAAAATGAGTATAGATAAAACAATGATGAACTTTCTTATGCTAATATTTATGCATCATGGCATTGTCAAATAACAAGGAGATGATGCCGGGTAACAATGTTGCTTCGGGTTAAACTGATATGAGTCATGTGCTCCGTCAGCCAAAAACAAGACTCTTCCTTTAAGTATTTACTAACAAAGAAACAGACCTGCTAGAAGATATGTGCAGTAACTACCTTGCCCTTTATATAGCACTGTCGGGGCCATTAATTTGGGCCCAGGGTGGCGCTGGGAATGTGCTACAATTTTCTGTATGATTTAAGTTTATGGCGCAAGGGATTGATGATTTGGCGGCCAAACCCAAAGATTAAGAACTGTCTCCACATTCATGAAGTGAAATAGAATTCACTAGATTTGCTTTTAGCTTTTCTCTGTTTTTGTGCCAAAAATTGCGTCAGAAAGATAGAAGCGCCAGAAAACGTGTCCGATTCACAAGCGGTGGCACAATTTTGCACCCAAAAACAGAACAAGTAGTGAGTGTCGGGAAAGCATTGATATTGTGGTGCTGTCTTTTCATAAATAAGGCGCAGCAAGGGGGGAAATAAAATGCTCTGCCAGTTTTCTGAGATGGTAGGCAACAAAATGGAAACGCAAAATCAGCAGGAAAGGGTTTGAATTTCATACGATGGGACACCAGCTGCCATCTTGAATCAGTCAATGGGGGTCATTTACTAAGAGCCGATTCGCGTTTTCCCGACGTGTTACCCGAATATTTCCGATTTGCGGCGATTTTCCCTGTATTACCCCAGGATTTTGGAGCACACGATCGGATTGTGGCCGGCATGCACGTGACGGAAATCGGGGGGCGCGGCCGAGCATTTCCCGGGTCAGAGACAGACAGAGACAGACATACAAAGTCAGAGACAGAGACAGATAGACATGGTCAGAGACAGAAAAAGTCAGAGAAAGACACAGTTAGAGACAGACAGAAACAGACAGTCTGAGACAGACACAGTCAGCGAGAGAGACAGAGGCGGTCAGAGTAGAGATGAGCGAGTATACCTGTCCGAGCTTTATGCTCATTCGAGTATTAGCATACTCCAAATGGTTTGTTGCTCGGACGAGTATTTCGCCTGCTCGATAACGAGCTTTCACTTAAGTAAACACAGTGAAGAACAGTGAAATTTAAGGATCATTTAAGTGAAGAACACATTGCAGATGTTTCCGTACATCTGCTAACTTATCAGAAGACATTAGTGCAGAACGGTGTTCTTCACGATAGTATGTGAAGAACAATATGTGTGAAGAACACAATGTAGATGTTTAACACGAGTCATTCTCCTTTTTTAAGTTCCCACGAATATTCCATTGAATAAAAAAAACAAAGAAACAGGACTATGATCACACTGTGTGATATATGACCACCCTATATGGCACATGACCACCCTATATGGCACATGACCACCCTATATGACACATGACCACGCTGTATGACACATGACCACTCTGTGTGACACATGACCACGCTGTATGACACATGACCACGCTGTGTGACACATGACCACTCTGTGTGACACATGACCACGCTGTATGACACATGACCACGCTGTATGACACATGACCATAACAATTACTGATCCTGGAACTTCCCATCAGAACATAATATCGGGGGGGGGGGCAGCTTACTGAATCATGGAACTTCCACATACAGAACATCATGATAGGGGGAGGGCGGCGATGATACTTATCTGGATCTTCCACCTACAGACACATATTTAGGGGAGGGGGGGCCCAATACTTATCATGGATCGTCCACTACAGAACATAATTTAGGGAGGGGGGGCAATTACTATCCTGGATCTTCCACATAAAGAACATATTAGGGGGGGGGCAATGGCAATATACTTATCCTGGATATTCACAGACAGAACATAATTAGGGGGGGGGAGGCAATTACTATCCTGGATCTTCCACATACAGAAACATAAATTAGGGGGGGAGGGGGGCAATTACTTATCCCGGGATCTTCCACATACAGAACATAATTAGGGGGGGGCCAATTACTTATCCTGGACGTCCACATACAGAACAATGTAGGGGGGGGGGCATTACTTAACTGGATCTTCCGGCTACAGAAACATTGAATGTAGGGGGGGGGGCAATGACTTAAACCGGATCTTTCCGCGTATAGAACATATGTAGGGAGGGGGCAATTACTTTCGAAGAACTTCACATTAAAGAACATAATGTAGGGGGGGGGGGGACATGAAGAAGATTGGAATTGTGGGATTTTACTATATTTAAATTTCGCTCTATACAGGCCTCATTAACTCTCCGATAATTTGGAAATAACCCATATTTACCACCTGTTAGCGCTCCATTGGTGCGTGGATACAATTGCGGACTGTGGGGGCGGAGCATGAACCAAGTCTGTCTTGCCCACCTGGGGTCTACACTAAACAAGTATCAGTTAGTCCAGATATTCCTTTGAAGGTCGATTTTATCATCTACTTTGAACCCTTAAATCAAAGATTTGGGTGAGGTTAACAACCAACCCCCAAGATCCGACGAAATAAATGTCATATTTTGTATATATTTACTCAGTGGGCGGAGCCCGACTGTCTGCTCCAGCCCGGAACGCCCTCTGAGACAGTAGAGAGACCATCATGTGCACTGAAGATTCTAAATAGTATCTTACGTCAGGGGGGCGGTTCGGGGCTGACTAGACAGTCTAGTCTCCTATGAAGTTGGATCAAGAAAATAATTCATTTTTCAGGCGAGAAAAACCAAATTGTGCCCAGAATAGGGGGGGGCAGGCAAGCGATTTACGAAGCAAAGATTTGGAGTTGATGAACCGATACAGGACCATAGATAATCTGATTTTTGATTTGTCATGCCCGCCCCCCAGGTCTTACATTACACATAAACAGGAAGCATTTTGCCCAAAAGGGTTCCTTTACGGAGAATGACAGCATTCAAAATTGCTCATTTTCTTGGTAATCCATATCCAGATTCATATTTGTAACAACATAAAACCAAATCAAAAGGTAGCCGAGCTCGCCCTGTTGGTGATGTCACTGAAGGAATCTTCAGGTCACACTAACTGGCCAGCTACTGAATGGTGAGCTTCCTCGAGGGAAGTGCATTGTTGGTACCAGCGCCACATCGGTCCATGGAGTTGTATTACAGCTCAACTATGGCAAAGCAATCTGCAAATCCACACAACGACCTGTGCAAAGGGTGGCGCTGTTTAATAAAACCCCAAGCACCTAGCATCGCAGCTCTGCTGACATTTTCCTGGAGACACAGAGGAGTGATGGGAGAGGAAAAGGGAAAAAAAGATGTGGTTAAGATTTTCCCTTTATTTTTAATTACTTCCTTAAAGTTAAACAGTAAATGTTTCCTCCGAGTTATAAAGAACATTTGTTGTTAATTGACAATTACAGGGAGCATCAGAGAATCCGTGTGCAGGGCAGTGAATTTAACATGCCAGTCTGATGAGACAGGAGCCGAAAGCGGACATTTCCACAGATAATTAATATTAGTGTCTCTTAATGAGAGGACACAGATAACAGATGATGAAGAGATCAATATCACAAGCGCTCGATCAATACGTCAGTCAATGACACACCGGTGATTGACTGCACCAAACTAGCAGCTCTCTGGAGAAATGTTAATGTTACATCCTGTGTGTATTATCCCTGTACGGACATCACTGTGTGCATTATCCCTTGTACTGGGACATCACTGTGGGTATTTACCATTTACTGTGACACACCTGTGTGTATTATCCCGGTACTGTGACATCACTGTGTGTATTATCCCTGTACTGGACATCACTATGTGTATATCACCGGTACTGGAAATCACTGTGTGTATATACCTGTACGCTGAATCACTGTGTGTATTATTCTGTAATGTGACATCACTGGTGTATAATACCGTACTGTGACATAACTGTGTGTATTATCTTGTTACTGTGACCTCACGGGTATATATCGATGTCTACTGTGGACATCACTGTGTGTATTATACCGCGTTACTGTGACCATCACTGTGTGTATTATCCCTGTACTGTGACATCATAGTGTGGATTATCGATTGTTCTTGGACTGTTTTAAGGTTTTAGTCATGCACCTGGAAATGCTGGATGGGTCTGAAGCCTTTTGGCTGGAGAGCGATGGACGATTACTATTTTAAAATACATATAGGAAACACTGACCCCCAGTAGATGATAGTAGCCATCAAAACCCATGCACCATGGTAAAGATGTAGCACAGCACATATTCCCCAGTAGATAGGTAGCCACAGCGCATATTCCCCAGGAGATAGGGTAGCCACAGCACATATTCCCCCAGTAGATAGGTAGCCCACAGCACCATATTCCCACCAGTAGATAGGTAGCCACAAGCAAATTTTCCCCAGTAGATAGGTAGCCACAGCTATTTCCCCCCGTAGATAGGTAGCCAAAGACATATTCCCCCAGTAGATAGGTAGCACAGCACATTTCCCCAGTAGTAGGTAGCCACAGCACATATTCCCCAGTAGATAGGTAGCCACTGCTATTTCCCAGTCAGTAGATAGTAGCCACGCATATTTTCCCTCCAGTAGATAGGTAGCCACAGGTATATTCCCCCAGTAGATAGGTCCCTACCTGCGCATTCTGCAGCCGGCTCCTCGTTGCTCATGCAACTTCTCTAATACCAGGCACACAACACTGTGTTTGCGTAGGAGATGGAAATGAGTCATATTAAGATGCGCAAGGAGGAGGATGCAAGGCAGTGATAACATGCTGCCGGCAGTCTAGTTAGTTATCGGCGTTAGATTATGTGAGATGAGATCTTAGAACGCACCCTGCCCCATCACTAATTAAATTTGGTTGCGAGTCACATGCAGCCATAATCCAGCTCCACCTCTAGAGCCACATTGGCTCCGGTGTGCCATAGATCAGCCTTGACTAAACAGTGAATAAAGATGTTAAAAAACACGAATATTCCCAAACCGTATAGAAAACTTATGAAGTTTCTATTATAACCTCACTGCACTTTTCCCTTTTGTCGTCATGGAGATATTTGCAGCGGCCAACCTAGCATGGTGACGTTCTGCCCACTACCAGCTGCATACCTTCACCATGGGCCAGCGCCAAGTAAATATTCGACCTGCTGGAAATTCTGTGTGCGTTGTGTGAGTGCGGACGCTCTACATCTAGTGATATGCTGGCTACAAAGTGTAATGTATATTAGAATTTTGCGGTGTCCTCAGTCCGGTGAAGGCAGGAGCAACCTGGACTGGCGTAGGCAGGTTTAGAGAAACTGAGGCCCCTAAGGGTTAAGTATGCACTTTAGGGGTTCATGCCTATTACAGGCCAGGTGTGTGCTGTCCCCCTACTCTGGGACTGCGCACCCTAAAGCTGTCCCTCCTACTCCACTTTTATTGGTTTGCTTGTTTATATTTCACTGTGTTTTCTAGTGCCTTCAAGTACAGCGCGCGGAGGAAAAAAACGATGAGTGTCGGCGGCATGATGCCCGCTGGGAGTCCAGCGGGCATTCAGCGATTCGGAGGAGAGTTGTGATGCAGCATGAGAGGCACAGTATACAGTGGCTTTAATCTGCGAGGAAATACTAAGTTTTACAAAATTGTTAATGTTATGCTGGTGTGCATCCCCTAGCTTAGCTTCTTATGCCTGGTTTACAAAAAAAAAAATGTAACTGATCCAAATGAAGCCCGAGGGGCTCCGGACTCCATAGGAGTTAAGTGAGCCTGGAGCCCCTAAGGCCTTATTTGCATACTTTTAAGCCCTTTTTTCTTAAAATACAGAGCATAAGAGCTCTAAAGAACAGCAGTTTCTGGCTGGGGGGATGCACACCAGTATGTCAGTGTGTTTGGTTTTCAATCCTTGATTGGTGATAGATTTCTTTAAGCTGTGGCCAAGTTTCACCCACCACTCAACAAGAGGCCCCTGTGGTATCTGTGTTATCATTGTGACAATACGGATAAAAAATTGGAGCATTTAGGGGGCGCACGATCTTAGTTGAATCGCGGCACAGGGATTCCAGAGGACATGGATGTCGACGGAATCGAGAGGACTGGGTGAGTAAATGTGCCCTCATATTGTTCCCAAACATGAGGGAGAAAGAAATGGACGCACACAAATCCACACATCACACAATGATCACTTGCCGCTAGGCTACATTTATAAGACTCACAGTTCTTGTTACTTCTGATCAAATTGTATAAGCACACGCCAATTCAACGTGACCTCTTTATTGGGGGTACCTAAGCCATTGTGTGCGGCACAATGGAGTCCACCACCGCAGCAGCACAGCCCCGGCAGGGGACCAATGACCTGTTGCCCCCAGCACCCGTACTGGCAGGCGAGCCCCCATGGCTCAGGCCGGGTCCCACAGCACCGCACCACAGAAGGGCGGACGCATGACAATTACCGCACCTGTAACAGGAAAAGGCTCACCATGTGTGAACGGTGTTGATACTCACTGTTCTGTAGTCTAAGGCACGGCGAGAAGAAGTAGGGGCCAACTATAGCAGTCTATGCTAATTAAAAGCACCGGGTTTTCGAAGGGGTGGTTGCTAGGTAAGGCAAAAACAAATAAATGAAGGGATAGAATATACAAACAACATAGAGCAGAGAAAAGATGGACCGCACAGCCACACATCACACAATGATCTCCTGCCGTAGGCTACATATTGGTGCGCCCCCAGATTGTTGCCAACTGGTAGGTGTATTCCGCACTCTGGGCACGAGGTTGTTCTGTTGTGATATTTATATTCAGAGGTAGGTTTTGTGAAGGGGCACGTTTAGTGCTATGTTAGAAGTGGAAAGCCATAAGCTGCACTGAGAGAGGGCTCTTCTGTCTTCCACTAAGTTGTCGCGCAAATTGCAGGCGAGGGCAAGCACGTGGCAGGTCAGGCGATCCTCATCACATCTCCGCAATTCATAAACTGTTTGTATGTAACAGCGGATCACTGGTGAAGCTGTGTGAATGAAGTGAACATTAAATATTTATCATGTTTATTGTGACAGGCAGAATGCCGAGTGATGTAGGAGATGTGAAGGAAGTCGGCTAAGTGGCTCGAGTCTTGATGGGCCCGGGCCGTCGCTCTGCCCGTATTGGTGCCGGAGGATAATGGAGCGAATACATGCCGAGGCTGCACCTTTAATCCCTTGATTTAACGGCCGAGCATAATTTAACCCGGGTCAGCCCTTATACATTTTAACTGGCCCATTTGGGAAATGTGCGTAGAAGAATCGAGCGACGAAGCTCATAAAATCTCTGGCAAAAGGGAGAAAATATTCCCTATGAAGAATGAGAGATAGCCGTGAAGAATAAAGTATCAAGGGGCCAAGACAAGGGACTAATCGGGTCGTATTCCAGGGACATCTTTACAGAGGACATTTAATTGCAGAGATGATGGGGTTAAAATGGTTACATCAACCCCTTAACGAAATTTGCAGGAAATATTATTAGATGTGTATTACGTATAACATGTCTTTCTACTTCAATCTCTGGTGCTTTCTTGCGTGAAGGATCTACTTATAACGTGTAGGAATCAGAGTCCAGTGGTTGTTTCTGTTGTGGAAATGCCGCTTGCAGAGCCAGTGGTTGTTTCCTGAGTGTGGATTGCCACTGCAGAGCTCTGGTTGTTTCCTGCTGGGGACTGCCACTTCATGTTAAGGGGTTCTTTCCTGATTGTTGGACCTGGACCACTGCAGAGCTCAGTGGTTGTCTCCTAGCTTGTGGACTGCCACTGCAGTGTTCAAAGGGTTGTTTCATGCTGTGGAACTGGTCCACTGCAGGAGCCCATGTTGTTTCCTGCTGTGGACTGTCACATTGCAGAGGCCAGGTTGTTCGCTTGTAGACTGCCATGCAGAGCTCAAAAAGGGGTTTTTTTGGGGTTGTTTTCTGCTTGTGGACTGCCAATGCACAGTTCAGGGGCTCGTTCCTGCTGTGGACTGCCACTGCAGATTCAGGGGTTTTGTTTCCGGCTTGTTGACCTGTCATGCAGAGTTCAGGGGTTGTTTCCTGCTTGTGGACTGTCACTGCACAGAGTTCAGGGGTTGTTTCCGGTTGTGGGGACATTCAATGTAGAGCCCAATGGGTGTATCGGCTGTGGACATGCCACTTCAGAGCTCAAGCGGTTGTTTTTTGCTTGTAGACTGCCACTTCAGAGTAAGAGGTTAGGGTGATTTCTGCTTGGAGACCTGCCACTGCAGAGCTCAGTGGCTTGTTTCCTGCGTGTGACCTGGCCACTGCCAGAAAAGACAGCGGTTGTTCCTGCTTGTGGACCTGCCACTGCATAGCTCAGTGGTGTGTTCCCTCCCTGTAGTGTGCACATTTAGACCTCAGTTTGTAGTTCTGTTGTAGGATGAGTGTGGCCGCAGTTTATAGACCTCACTTTGTGTGTCCAAAGATGATGGACTTCAGGTACAGAGCTTAATAGTGGTCCATGTTTGGCAAGTCTGAGGGGGCAAATGACAGTAAATGTATTGCTTGTTGACCTTAAGTACAAAGCCTCTTAAGGAACCTTATTAAAATCCATCTGATATACCAGGGACATTCTCCTAAGATCAGGCCGGATAGCGGGTATCTTATCTATTTGTTATCCATGGCCCATTCCGCTAAAAATAACTTTTGAATTCTTTGCTACATGCCTTCTGCCTTCATAGCCGGTCACACTGTTTCACCCTCCTACCTCGATACCTCCCCCTCCCTATGCCTGCTGCACTTTGTGGGAGGGGGAAGTGTGCATGCACAGTGTAACAGCAGATGAAGCTACAGTATTATTTTAATAATTTTAAAAATGGATTTTAGAAGGAAGAAGGTCATGGATAACAAATATAAGAAGATAACACAGTCTGGGGCCTGGATCTATGAGTTAGTAAGTAAATTTCCTTGTTTTATTTCAGATGAATTAAAGATGAAAAAACATCTCTCCAAACCCTTTCACATGAGACCTTGACAAGTCTACAGACAAGGATGTCCAGCGACCTCCCCCATATACAACACGGAGATGGTGAAATCTCTCATCCTCCCTCAGTTCTGCTCCTGAAGCCGCGGTGATGTCTTCCTTCTCCTGACATCATTATAATTGGGATACAGAGAAGGACGATGCTGCGCTGATGGGATCTTCTGGGCTTCTGGTTCTTAGGCTCCGGCCCCATGAGCTGCCAATCATGAGGCAGAGATACAGCAGTGAAGACAGTATATAATACCGGCGCATACGTGCTTAACTGACGGGTCGTATGATATTTAGGTGAGGACGCCGATAATGATATCTTGTAGATAGTCCCCTGCCTAACTGATTCCCTCTTATCTGTTCTTGTCTCACCTGTCCATCATCATGCTCTCCTTCACAGATCTGTACTACAGCGCGCCCGGCAGGCGCATTGTGATGGGGACCCATCCTGCAAGGCGCTGCTATGTAACGACGCGGCAGAGACGGCGGGTGATAAAAGAGTGCTGTCACTTTCTGCTTCATCTAGAAGCCCCCTTTGGTGTGGAGGTGTCGGAAAGGTGAAAATAATAGCATGTGCACATTATTTATGGGATTATTTCATAATAACCCCCATTACATTTTATACATAGGGGCAGATTATAGTAGTATATTTTGTACATAGGAGGCAGTATTAGTAGTTATATTTTGAATAGGGGCAGTATGATAGTAGTTATATTTGTACATAGGGGCCGTATTATAGTAGTTAATTCTGTACATAGGGGGGCAGTATATAGTAGTTATTTAGTTATTATTGACATAGGAGGACAGTATATAGTAGTTATATTCTTGTACATGGGGCAGTATTGTAGTATTATTTCTTTGTTGTACATAGGAGACAGATTATAGTTAGTTCTATTCTTGTACATAGGGAGCAGTATTATAGTAGTTATATTCTACATAGGGGCAGTATTATAGTCGTTATATTCTTTACGTAGGAGGCAGTATTATGTGTAATCTTGTACATAGCGGAGCAGTAGTATTAAAGGGAGGTTATATTCGGTACATAGGGGGCAGTATTATAGTAGTTCCATATTCTTGGAACATGGGGGGCAGTATTATAGTAGTTATATTTCGTTAGAATAGTGGAGGCAGTCCAGTATTATATAGTTATAGTCTTGGAAAATAGGGGGGCCGTATTATAGTGTATATTCCTTTCATAGGGGGGTTTGGCCCAAAAATTTTTATTATAGTAGTTATATTCTGACATAGGGGTCAGTATTATGTAGTTATATTCTTGTACATAGGGGCAGTATTTAGTAGATATATCTGTCATAGGGGACAGTAGTATAATAGTTATATTCCTTTTACTAGGGGCAGATTTATAGAGTTATATTCTGTACAGAGGGTGGCGGGGCAGTTATTATAGTAGTTATATTCTGTACATAGGATGGCCAGTCTATGAGTAGTATATTCTTGTACATAGGGGGCAGTAGTATAGTAGTTATATTCTTGTACATAGGGGCAAGTATTAGAAGTAGTTAATTCCTGTACATAGGGCGGCAGTATTATAGTGTTTTTATTCCTGGACATAGGGGGCAGATTATAGTAGTATAATTCCTTCCTAGGGGCGTATTATAGTAGTATATGTTGTACATAGGGGACCCAGAGTATAGTAGTATATTCTTGTACATAGGGGGCGGCAGTATTATAGTAGTTATATACTTACATGTCCATAGGGGGCAGTCTCTAGTAGTTTATATTTCCTGTACATAGGGAGCAGTAGTATAGTAGTTATCTTCCTATACAATGGGGGCAGTATTATAGTAGTTATATTCCTGTACTAGGGGCCTATAGTATTATAGTAGTTAATCTGTACATAGGGTGCAGTAGTATTATAGCAGTTTAATTCATTTACAGGGGGGCAGTATGAAGTCGTGATAGTCTTGTACATAGGGGCAGTAGTCCAGTAGTTATATTCCTGTACAGAGGGGTCGTATATATCGTAGTTATATCTTGGACATAGGGGGCAGTATTATAGTAGTTATATTCTTGTACATAGGGGGCAGTTATTATGAAGTCATATTGTTATAGAAAGAGGGGCAGTTATATAGTAGTTATAGTCTTGGACATAGGGGCAGTATTGTAGTAGTTATATTGTTTACAGTAGGGGGGCAAGTATTATAGTAGTTATATCTTGTACATAGGGGGAGTATTTAGTAGTTCACATTCTTTGTACATAGGGGACCGTATTATAGTAGTTATATGCGGTACATAGGGGAGTATTATTGTAGTTATATTTCTTGTACATAGGGGCAAGTATTTATAGTAGGTATATCTTGTACATAGGGGGAAGTATTATTAGTAGTTATATCTTGTACATAGGGGGCTGTATTATAGTAGATTATATTCTGGAACACTAGGGCAGTATTATAGTAGTTATATCTTTGTAATGACGGGGGCAGCCATTTATAGTAGTTATATTGTTAAATAGGGGCGGCAGCATTATAGTAGGTGATAGTCATGGAAACATGTGTGAAGAGGGAACCATTTGAGGAGCTTCATACATTTTTGAAACATTATTGATACATACATATCATTGTAATTAGGGTTCTCCAGGGACATGTTCCTTTATTCTGGTGCCACCATCGAGCATGGCTGGTTATAATGTAGGTGAATTGTTCTCAGGTTTCTATATGCTCTCCTTCCTCCGTGATGCAGCAGGGGGTAGAGATGATATAATATTTCTATTATGATGGTATCTTATGTTTATTTATCTAATAAACATATAAACAGGGATATAAATTCGACCATCGAGCGGAAATTACCATCACAGATAAGGATGGAGTAGGCTTGGTGCGGCAAAAATAAAATTAATCTTTGGAATAATTTGGGTGGAAATGCAGGGGGATGGTTACAGTACATTAATAAAATTAGAATAAAAAACATTCAATAATGTAACACCTTCCTATGCGCCCATTCATCTCATTCTGTGTCATAGGAGGCACTCGGCACAATGTTACTGATTAGAATCAGGCGGTTACAGAGAAGGTTTCTAAGAAAGGACAATTAGTGCTGAATCCCAAATATTAAGGGGCTTCAAATATTAGACAGGCTGAGGAGAAGAGGCTACATGATGGTTTTAAGATCTAAATTAGAGATGTATAAAGCCAATTTCAAGGAGTGCTCACCTAGTGCAACATGTGCTGCAAAAAATATTGTCTGTATTATCTTATATAAATCATTGTGTTTCCATGAACCTGTGGATGCTCTGCTTTGGTAGGTTAATTCACTCACTTGAAAACAACTTCCAATTTATCTAAGACAGAAAAAAAAAACAGGCACAGAACTATTTTACGCTCATCGCGTGTGCTAATCCCTTTCTGATGCTTTGTGTTAGTGGTAAATGTGGGTCAAGTATAAATCCTTCTAATAGCTGATACTTGTTACCGTGGTAGCAATGTTTAGCACTGATTTACCTGACTGATTAATTGTAACTGAGAATTGACGACTATTTATGTGCTGTGTCTTCACCAGCATGTCTACATGATATTGATAACAAAATATGCGAAACTTTGGATTTTTAACCAGAAATGATGCAAAAAACTCAGAATTCCCAGATTTTTATTGCTGCAGTCCTTTTACAGGGTTTGCACTATTAGATATATTCTAAATTATAATCCCCTAGTGATATTTACACAATAAAGAATTATTGTTAACCCTTACTTTACAATGTACTCGTTTTAGACTCCTATAAATCAGTGAATGGTCATTGTAAGAGTATGAGCGGGGACTCTCTGAGCAGACACTTCATAAGTCTCTAGTGCTATGAGATGCTGTGAGCTGACAAATGCTACATTATCAACGGTTACAGGTTTATATACATTTTATTAGCTTTCTAAACATTGTTGAGTATTGACACACATAGAAGAGAGATGAGACAGATCAGCGTTTGATGATGGGACAGTGGTGATGAGATCTATGAGCTGCTGTGAGCTGAACAATGTGCTAATAGAGTATCAGGGTACAGGTTAATATACACTTCATGTAGCTTCTAAAAATATGTACATGTATTGACACCATAGAAAGAGTTAACCCATCTTCTTCCCATTATAATGACCGGATGACTACTTGATGTATAGATGATTATAACACACAATTACATTCTGAGCTATGCCTATCTCTAGCCACAACAGGTGCCCGTCTCCCCCTCCCTGGTTAACGACCTTAATTGCCTGTTAGCTTGTAGATTTAATCTCCTTGCGCTGAGTTACATCCTGTATTTACTCCAGATTGAACTCACTATTCTGCTATCCATCATGGATCGTCACTCGAAGCTGGCTTAGATCCTTGGTGAGGTGGGAGGTTGCATATCCTTGCTACAGCTGTACATTCCACCGTGTACAGATTTAATGTTTTTTTTGGATCCAAATACATCTAAACTGTTTTTGAATGCTCAGAGCCTTTTTAACTTAAAAACTCCAAACTGAATGCTCGAAGTTCGGTTGTTATGTGCTGTCGTAGCTCAGCACCAGTATCATGGTTGGGGCTGTCACACCAGGGCGGTGAGGTTCCTATCTTCCCTTCTGAAACTCTCCTTTTAGATGTGTGTCCTGAGCAGCAGCAGATTTCTATAAGCTCTTATCAGCGTTTCCCATCTGCCGTGATGGTTTTCAAAGGATCCATCCAGAAATTCGTGAAATTGGCATTTCCTCTTGAAGCTTTTTTGCAAGATTCTAATCTCCCCGAGAGAGGGGACAAAGAATATTGAGTTTTGGACTGTTGGAAATCGCTTTGGGCTCAGTTATATCTTTTACAGGGTAGATTACATCAAGGAACGATCCAGGTGGTGAAAACCAGGACAATATAGTCACTTCTTTATATGGATATACATAATAAATATACTATATCAATAATTTCTTTTTATTATAGCGACAAATTACGCAGCGCTGTCACAAGCATGTCAAATTCGTCCCTGTCCCCATGGAGTCAAATCTAAACGACCCTAACACTAGTTTGGAGTGTGGGAGGAAACCGAGTGAGCTCGGAGGTAAACCCACGCAAACACGATAGGAGCAACATCATACAACTCTTTGTAGATGTTGACCTGGGTTGGAGATTTGATAACCCAGGACACCAGTGCTGCAAGCAGAAGTGTACTCCCACTGCCACGTTCGCCCAATGCGATTATCCTGGTTCTATGTGTCAGGCTTCTTTACATACTCATAGTGTGTGAAGGAAAGATTTAGGTAACCATAATATGCCTCCGGAAGGCAAGTGCCTTAAGGCATGGAGTAATATGAGTTATTACATATCAATATTATACATTACAAAACGAACAGAATGGTGTCAGGAACAACACATAGCTGAAGTTTTTCTATGTTATGTGCACTAGTCAATGTGTGGAGCTTCACTGGGTAGAAATGTGTACATATCAGCAGGGATTAAAGGGATAATACGGAGCAGAAGATCAGCTAGTTATCTCATTTTCATACGAGCAGAATCAAACAGAGTCATCTTCATTATTGTTAGGGAGCAGAATCAGAGCATATGTCGTCTCATTTGCAGTCAGAAGCAAATCAGCAGAGTCATGCTCATATTGGTAGGGAGCAGAATCCAGCCAGCGTTCCTTTTCATCACGACAGATCACAGAGTCATCCATATTGTTATGGAGCAGAACAGCAGAGTTGTATCCATTTTCATATGACAGATAGAATCGACGATCGTCTCTCATCATATAGAGGGCAGAAACAGCAGAGGTCATCCTCATTATCAATACATGGCAGAATAAGCAGAGTCATTCGTTCATCATTCGGGACCGGCAAGAATCCGCAGAGTAGATTATACGGAATCACATAGTATCTTATCATACCGGTAGAGAATCAAGCAGAGTCATTTCTTATATCATTACGAGCGAGAATCCAGTATTTTTTCTAGAGCGGATACAGTCATTTCTGTTATGTTTTAGAAGATAGAATCAGCGAGGTAGATCTAAAGATTGAATTTGGAAGCGGGGTCTGTAACTTCATCTATTCATTATTACAGAGAACCCGTCGGCAAATTAACCCCCTACCTAATAATATATTTTCATAAGACTGTATAGGAAAGGCATTGCCTCTATCACTGCACTGTCCCTCTAACATGCTGTCAAAGCTAAGCAATTGAGGTCCTAAAGCTTGTAGCATACCTGTGCGATGTCAATGAGTCATTAGGGGCATTATTTCAAGCTGGTCCAGCTATCGCAGTGGGAGGGGCACGCCCACACCCCCACGTGTTGCTGACAGCCTCGGTATAATGGGCTTCGTGAGGTTATAATGGTGTAACAGTGGCTCCTCCATGGGTCGTGTACGACAGACTGGGTGTGACGATTGGGTGGCACTACCATTGGTGGAAGCTGCCCGGAAGACTACGAATCCTCGATTGAGAAAGACGTGCCGCTGGATCGCGTCGACAGACCGGGAGTTAAAGTAACAAGTGGTCTCCAGCAGATGCCACGTCACACATTAGCCAGGCTTGTATCTAACATATTACACACCGGGGGGAGACATAGGCAGGTAGGAGAGGGGAGGGGTAACAGGAGTGACACTCACTGCCTGTCTGACCATGTTTGACCATCCTCATTAACATAATCAAGAATCAATGTTTTATAATGTAAATTGAATATCTATGTAAAGAACTGGAAAAGGTCTGGGATGGATCCTTGTGATGCTGCTCCAACTAGGTATGGTGACAAGACTAGTGAAGACTAATGATGAAGCCTGTCCTTGTACAGGGAACCTGCACCAGGGACCTCATTTAACTAAATTTTGACAGATTGTAACAGCCCATGACACCTGACATTGCAAAAATGCCTCTCTGCCTTTGCTGAGCATTTGGATTATCAGTAATAATTTTGTGTTTAGTTATTTCTTTGCACCCTGACAAAATCGCTGGTGTAGTCACAAGGGGCTGGACTTTGTTTGGATGCAGTATCAAACAACAACAATTTGACTTGTCTGTAACTGCGGCTGCCTCCTCTTTTGATGTCACCTGTCAGGCCATGTCCCCACCCCACACCAGGCTGTTACTCTGAGAAGGAGCAGAGGAGGGAGGTCGTACAGCGAGCACAAAAGTTGGGGGCTAAGTCTGAGGATGAGTAACAGACAATCGCACATGTTGCTTTCTTTTGGAATGCATCGGAAACAAAAGGTCCCTGTGCACGCCCGGTTGTTGTCAGAGTTGGTGGAAGGTTCCCTTTACGCGAACGAAAATCAGCAAAGTTTATCCCATTTGATAATTATGAAAGTCAAAGTCATCTATATTAGGGAGCAGAATAAGCCTCTATAATAGCAGATTCATTTCACTCACGCATAGGGCTGGTTTCTATTATGATACCAACCCACTATATATCCAGCCCATTCCAGACGGTTCATTTCATCGGAATCCCCCCAATAGTCTATCTCCGCTCGATCTGCTCTATACTATCTAACACTCGCCCTTTTCCCCAATGAAGAACTATTCCAGACTTCTGCAAGTAAGGACAACATATTACCAACTAAATAACTAAGAACCTAGCATTGCTAGGTACAACCATACCAATTATATTGCGCTACTATATTATCTAAATACCGACGATAAGACTTTGCGGATATCCCGCTCCTCACTGATATATCACACGAGTACGGCAGGCACAGACACTAATGTCCAGGCGCTCGTGATCTGCTTCGGTAAGTGACAGAGAAACTCTATTTAATGCTTCCCTATGTTACTAGTTATACTTATGCATATTATTGTTTATTGGGTATTATCTATTATCACTCGTTAACTATATTATCTCTGTGTGTACCTATCTACATGTGGAACATGTGCTCATATAGGCAAATAGTGTTACTAACGGTGTTGATAAATGAGAGAAAAATGAAATAAAAAAAAATGCTTTTTTAGGCACCACCCCTATTAATATTTGCTACATATGGAGTCTGTTATTATTGTCATTTTGGGCTACTATTATGAACTGAAGTGTTTATACCAGATTTTATATTTAAATATTTTAGATCGCTCATTTTAGCTTTTATAATCGCGATGATGAATGTATATATGAATTCCGTCACTGCTCCTGCACTATAGAACATTTTTACAATATCTCATCCTAGTGCTTCTCTTTAGGTCACATTTAGCCCGTAACATAGTTCTTTTGATGAAACGTCCCTTCACGTATTTATAGTTAAATAATTGATTGGAGGCAGCTCTGATTACTCGAAGGACCTCGAATTGACTCATTTTCGGTCGGGTTTCCTGAAAATATGGTTTGTGCTGTTTTGCCCCCAACGGTAATTTGTGGCGACACAGACGTCGGGCATATGCATGATGCATCGGATTTCCTTGCATAGCGGATCCTGGTTGTGGATAAAGCAACCGCGGATTTTCTTAAAAAAAACAACGCACTTACCAATGCACCAAGAGGTATGGTCGAACTCGGCGACCGCGCTGCAGCAGCCGACACCTAGGGATATAGGCGTAGCGCACGACCTTAGTGAATCCAGCAAGCTTTGAATCAATGTCGACAACGCCCGCAGGATGCGGCGAATGTGACGGGTAGTAAAATGAGACCACCCAAGTTAGTGTGAGTTCTAGCAATAACATTATGGGGAGCTCATACTTAACTCTATCGTCAGAAGAGTTCACCCAGTATGTCACTTGTCCGACGATCATGCCACTGTGCTGCGATTCGGCAAAGATCGTGCGACCGATATCCTGCATGTGTCGCTTCCGCTCAGTCCCCGAGTGCACTTCTCTTCCTGTGCATGTCAGTGATTGTCGTGTATAATGCGCGGGCGGGGAGTACTAATATCTGCGCCCGATATCCTGAATGTGCACTTCCCCTCAGGTCCTGGAGTTCACCTCTTCTTCCTGGTGCATGGAATCGCAATTGTGCAGTTGGTAGAATGCGCTGTGCGTGGGAGTCACTAAGACCTGCACGCCGATGATCCTGCCTGTGTTCGCCTTCCGTCTCATGGGATCACCGGAAGGCTCTCAGCCTTTCTTCTCAACTGGTGGAATGTAAGATGCATTGTCGGTTGATATAATGTGCTGTGTGGGGAGTTTCACTAATGTAGATCCCTCGCCTGATATCTCATGTTTCCGCCTTCCCCGTCAGGTTCCCCGGAGTTATCCTTCTTTTCCTGTGCGGTCATGTAAGTGCATTGGTCCGTTGATGACATGCGCTGTGCAGGGAGTCCCTAAGATCCTGCGAGGCCATTATCCTGTGCGGTCGTTCCGCCCATGGTCCCTGGGGAGTTTCACCTTCTTCTTCCTGGTGCACTAGAATGTGCAAATTGTTCCTGTGTCATAATGTGCTTGGTGGAGGGAGTTTCACCTAAGATCTGTGCCCAGATATCGCGACTGTATGTGTGCATTCCCCCCGCTCAGGATTCCCTGGAGTTTACACTTCTCTCTCCTGCATGTAAAGTACATTGTTACGTAAGATTGTTAACGATTAACGCGTGTGCGGGGAGTCACTAAATCCGTACGCCTGATATCCTGCGCCTCGCTTCCGCCGCTCAAGGTCCCGGTAGTTCAACACTTTCCTTTCGTTCTTGGTTGCAGTGCTAGTGGATTTACCGTTGTAATTGCGCTGTGCGGGGAGTCACATAGATATTGCCACAAGGTGCCCGATACTTCTGCAATTTGTGTTGCTTCTCCGCTCGAGGTCCCCGGAGTTCACCTTCTATTTCCTTGGTGCATGTAAGGCATTGTACCGTGTATAATTGTCGTGTGCGGGAGTACTAAGATAGCTGCCCCGTATCCTGCACTGTGTTCGCGTCACTCCGCTCGAGGTCCCCGGTAGTGTCACTCATCCTTCTTGTGGTGCAGTGCATTAAAGTGACATTCTGTCCGTGTGATAGCGCGTTGCGGGTCACTAAGGATCGTACGCTGAGTTGCTTATGTCGCATATCTTACGCCTCGGAGTCAGCCGTTATTCGGTGTCATCCTTATCCGCCTATTATCGCCTCTTTCCTGGTGCAATGTACAGTGCAATGCTCCGTGTATAATGCCGCTGGGCGGGGAGTCACTAAGATCTGGCGCGCCCGTTCCTGATGTGTTCGCCTTCACGAGGTCAGTGTCTACCGTAAGAGTTCCCTATCTCTCAATTGTGCGCGTAAGTGCATTGTCGCGTTGTAACACTTGCTGCTGTGACGGGGAGGACACTAAGATCTCGCCTGATATTCCTGCAGTGTCGCTTCCCCTCAGGTTCCCCGGAGTTCACTTCTGTTTCTGGCGCATGTAAGTGCACTTGTCCCGTGTAATAAGCTGTGCAGGGAGTCACTAAGAAAATCCTGCTCCGATATCTCGCCATGTGTCGCTTCCCTCTCACGGTCATGGGCCTTCACGTCCTCTCTTCTCTGGTGCATAGTCAAAGTGCAGTTGTGTTGTATAATGTCTCTGTGCGGGGAGTCACGTAAGGACAGTCCACTATGCCAATGCTCCTCTGCTGTGTCGCTTCCCCGTCAGGTCCCTGTGAGTTCACCTTCTTCGATCCTGGGGTGCATGTAAGTCATTTTGCTCATGATTATGAAAGATAGCCGCTGTGCGGGGAGTCAGCTAAGATCGCGACCTGATATCCTGCAGTATGCGTCCGCTTCCGCCGCTCAGGGTCCCCGGGGTTCACTTCTTACTTCGTCCTGTGCATGGTAAGTGCATGTGAGTCACGTGGTCATTATTTGCGAGCGTTGCGGGTAGTCCGAGCTAAGCCTATCGTGCTGCCGCCCCGATATCCTGTCTGTGTTGACTACCGCTCAGTGTCCCGAGTTCACTCTTCTTTCCTGGGTGCATCTCGTAAGTGCATTGTCCTCAGTCGGCGGTCTATAGGTGCGCTGATTTGTGGGGTATGTCAAGACCCGGCTCATCGCCGATCATGTACTGCATGCTGTCGCTTAGCTATCATGGTGTACCGGCGTTTCACCTTCTTCTCCTCTTCAATGAAGGGGCAATTGCCCCTTCTGCCCTTCCTTCCTGTGATACTGCTTGTACACTATTGCGCTGTTGTCGGGGAGTCACGTAAGCATCGTATCGCCTTGATACGGCCGTTGTCAGCGTCGTACGACTCTGCTCAGGCTCCCCTGGCAATTCGCGAATTGCACCTTCTTGTTCCTTTGGCTTGGGAATGTCATCAGTGTGCATTGTCCGTATTAATGCCGCTGTGCGGGGAGTCACTAAGAAGATCCGCCTGGATATCGAGACACTGACCTACGCGTGCTCGGATGCCCCTCGTCCTCTGAGTGCGTCTAGAGCCTGGTCTATCAAATCGAAGTTCTCTTTCTTAGTTCTATGCTTCCATTTCTGTAAGTGCTTGGGCTTGAGGACACTTTTAAAGTTATCCCGCAATGGCAAGTGCCGCGACTTCTGTTCGCATGAAAAGCGGCACGGTTGCGCCAAATCTCCTAGATCGCTTTGTGTACCACATCCCCTTAATAAATACTTTACCAGCCGTGGCAAAACCCAAAAATGTTTGGGAAGTCCAACGGAAAATGACGTCCCAGCCCCTTAGTAACTAACCCCTATATGTTGGACATGACGAGGGGGCTATTCGCTCCTTCATAGTGTCGTGTCAAGTAGCGCATCCGTATTTTATGGCGATTATTTGGTTTGTGTCTAATACCATTTACCTCCAGATCTACTGAACCCGAAGAAACAAAGAAACCAGTGGACGCTTGCCAACTTCCCAAGAAACAAAAATATCTCTTGAATCCCACCGAGTCTATAGAATCAAAAAATATCCTGCATGGTAGTTGTTTGATCCATTATTATGGAACTCCCTGCCCGATTTTTGTTTATGTGTTTGGCTACAGTGAGAGACGAACCTGGTATATAACCCTTATACAGTTGTAACAGACCCTGCAGCCTTTATGACATAGTAGGACAACTGTAGCTGTGAGAAGTTTGCAACGCACAAATTGTTTCTTATTCAGTGACAGCAAACAGAGGGATGACCGATAAAAATGGAAATGTATGGAAATAATAAGTGCAGGGGATAAAGAAAAAAAACGCTACGCAAGGACCTGAATTGTGTGGCCAGAGTCTTAACACCCCAAAATACCAATCCATTATCTTCGGGATGTAAACCTATGCTGGGAGTCCCCTGAGGGCTAATACTGGATGGGTGAGCCCACCAGGAGATGAGGCTGGTACTTGCTAGTGGGGGGTCCGGCTATGAGGGTGAACATCTAGGTGCCCTCATATGTCATACAGCACGGTGGTTGTACCATAAAGAATTGTGTCGCGCCCATTAATATTGTGCCGATCCCTGGATCAGCATTTTATCTCGTCACCAGGTCTGTCTTCGCTGATGTAGTGAACTGATCAACACTACGTTTATCAACTACATATGAGATACCTTTTTCCAGCACGAAGGGCCTGAATAGCATACACGGGGCTAAGTAAACGAGGGGTACACATAAATAACGGCGGCGCTACACACTCCTAAACACTCACCTTGGCTACTGAGCACAGGCTCGACGCCACCAGTGATTGGCAATTAATAAAGGCCTCAATTATAGAAGCCGCCGCCGGAGGGAATTTACTTAACTGTCCTAAAGTTATACATTAATATCACCACTGGGGAGAACACTACTGTAAGAAGCGCAACGTAGTAGGCGGTTTATTTATAGGGGAATACTGCAATGGTGGGGGTAACAGATATTCTTATGGGGGGGGATCGGATCCTTAACACCACAGATAGTCCTGGCGGGGCGCAGGGTCTAAACACAACCCATAATTCTAGCAAAATGTTTCATATGTTTCCTGTTTCCGAATGGGTTGGGTAGGCTGGCCACCCAAAACTTCCTATCTGCAGGGCCTTATGGTAAATGAACAAGAGGGGGCGCCGGTACAACTACTGTTTGAAAATGGGGAAGATCCAAGGCAAGGGTCATCCATTACAATAATTTCTTTTGGAATTGGTAACTGAGTGTGTGACGTGTGTAAGGGGAACTCCAAAACAAACTGTTTCCATCGAAAGATATTCATAGAGACAGACCCCAAGACCACCAAACCGAATCTATGATGATAGTGGCATATTTGACCTCCACCTCCGGTGCATGACATACATAATTCGGCACCACCTTTTTTCATTTCCTTACCGACAGTAGGGCACCACTTAGTGGTTTTCAGCGACAGCAATGTACACTCCCTTCCTGTGCTGGGGACGCACATGAGCAGTAACTCTACACATTGACCAGGTCTCTACATAATGATCCTCTGCACCCTGTCAGTGCACCAATAGTAATAGCTTATTGCCCTCTGTCAGGAGAGGGCAGAGCCTCTGATGTATAATTGGTATATCTGGGGAGACTCCTCTACAGGGGAAGGAAATTTGTTTTCCATAGTTTGTGCATAGAGAGCAGGAGAGGAGTTGGAACCGTTCTAGAACATCCTGCATGGAGGCTCGTAACAACAAATTTGAATTGTTATCTTATTATGAACAATTGCATTTGCAATGATCATGGCACGACCACCTTATCTTAATATTTTTGAGGTACATCCCAAAGTTCAGGGCACTGCAGGACCCCCCACGCTGTTCATCCTGCGCCCCCGGGTGGTTCATAAACCGAGCCTAGTAAACTGTTGGTGCTGTTTATTTCGAGGGAGCGCGAATCTCTTCAATTTCAGGGTCTTACTAATAAAGTTGTAAGGTCCCCCTTTATATGGGGCCGTTTTAGCGGCGTGCTTCGGTGATGTCACGCATCATTGGATTATCTGGTGGATGATATTACAGGTTTTTCAACCCAGAAGATGCAGTCGATCTGATAGCTGGGTCAGGTGTTTGATTTGTCATGAAAACTTCTTTAAAGGGACGTATTCCAAGGACTGTGAGTTGACCATGACAGCGTCTGTTGGCGGAGCGGGGGACGCCATCTCAAGTCTTTTTGTCGTGTAATATCAGGGTCGGCGTTCTTCTCCTAAACCGCGTTCGATCGCCTCCTCTGATCCCCGTCTCTGCTTGATGCTGGGATTAGTTGGCGGGCAGCGCGTTGTGGGCATGTCATCCGGAACCCGTTGCACATGTCCGCTCCGAGCTGCGCTAATTACGCTCAACCTGGTACACAAGACTCCTACACCTGACACTCATCTACAGAACAGCATCAGCTCCAACCCCTCTATGTCTCTAACAGCGTTTAAAGTGCAGTGATGGGATTGTCGCTAGATTTTGCCGCAGTGTAAACCCTTTAGGGGTCAGTTTGGGTTAATGCCTCCCATAATGATGGGTAACAGAATATGACACGATACCTGGATTCAGTCTTCACTTACCTCCTCAGCGTTCTATAAAATTCACTTTTAGTAGTATGGAGAGTTCTCTTGACAGATTGCTAGCGTCACAGGCCTAGGGGGATGCAATCTACCTTAGCAACATATTATGAACTTTATGCTCCAAACTTTACCGCTAATAGATCACAATAATAAAACGATTAACACAGAGGGCCTCTTGTTGGGTGGTGGATAAAATCGGTAAAATCTTTAATTAACATTCGTAAAACCACGTATTCAGTGGAAATTACGCGATGTATAACTGTTCATCTCTCAACAAAGCTCACCTTCTCCGTAGACCGCTCTGAACTGGCCAGCTGCTCCCCCCCCCCACCCCCCCCCCCCAACCCAGCTGGCACGTCCGGCCATACCGAGTCAATCTGTGCATGGTTTCTCTTCCACACCTGTGACTGAGGCACCAATAAAGTGCACCTACCCCAAGTGCATTTTAACCCTTTATTGCTTTTTACCCTAAACCTGCACTCGCCACAGTTCAGGTGCACTGCCCTATCGGACAGGGTACCACGGACGTAGGCCAAAAAGAGAAGTGAGTTTTTTGAAAGGACAGCCCCTAACACCAGTATTACGCTGAAGAGTGTCCAAATTAGGCTGTTTCTCTCATTAAGGTAGAGGGGTGGACCTTTTTAACATGTTTTCCGTGGCAATCCTTTATTAATGAAAATAATGACTTGTGAAAACGAGGAAGGCTCAGGCGACGAGCGCCTAAGCGCCTCTCAGCTTCCCCCAGTTTTTGATTTAGAACCGCCTGCCACCACGCACACTTCCCCCCTCCTTTCGCTGGCCGGGGAGAACTAGGAGAGAGCACAACCCGCTCTCTGCAGGCCCCGCTCTGACGTCTCCGGCTTTGAGTGTTAATTCCTGCCTGGAGTGCAGGAGTGCGGGTGGCATCACTGTGGGGTTAAGGTGCATAAATATAGAAAACCTGGAAGCATTAGGCCCTGCTGTTTTACAAATTGTTATTATTTCATGAATAAAGTAAATCCTGAGTAGATGTCCTTTAAAGGAACATGAAGACTGCAGTTTGGAGCCGTGGGCACACTAAAGAGGGGGCACAGTAGCTGAATACTTAGTATATTACCCCACAACGCCCATCATCATGTACCAGAAGACTACTTATATGCTACATGAACATTCATTGACAATGACCTGTATCATTCACATGGACCCTGACTGATATGACATATGAACAATGACCACCCGTTATACTTGACCACCTGTGTGAACAATGACCATGCGGTAGATACATGATCACACTTGTGTGACTATATGACCACCCTATTATGGCATGACCACCCCTATATGGCACGCGACCACCCTATATGACACTGAACACGCTGTATGACACATGACCACTCTGTGTACACACGACCCATGTGGTATGGAACATGACCACGCTTGTTGCCAATCATGACCACTCTGGTGATCACATACCACGCTGTATGACACATGACCACGCTGTGTGACACATGACCACTCGGTGTGACACATGAACCACGCTCTGCTATGACACGACACGCTGTATGACACATGTACCATCTGTTGACCATGACCACTCTGTGTGACACATGACCACGCTGTATGACAACATGACCACGCTGTGTGGAACAATTACCACATCTGTGTGACACATGAACACGTGTATAGGACTACCTGTACCCTGTGTGACACATGACCAACTGTGTGGACACATGACCGCTGTAATGACACTGACCACGCTGGTGTGATCACATGAACCACTCTGTGTGACCATGACCACGCTTGATACACATGGACCATGCGGTGTGGACACTGACCACGTCTGTATGACGACCTGACCACGTTGTATGACACATGCCACTCTGTGACACATGACCACGCGTATGACACATTACCATGCGTGTTGACACCATGCCACGTGTTATGACACCTTGACCACGCTGTATGACACTGACCCTCTGTGTGACACATGACCCGCTGTTGACACCAGTGTATTACCGAAGGGGCGGGTAGGGGGTTGCAACATACCACGCGTGTGACCATGACCACGCATACTTGAACATGACCACATTGAACCACGCTGTATGACACATACCATGCTGTGGTGAACATGACCACGTGTATGACACTGACCACGCTGTCTGCACATGACCACGTTGTACGGACACTATGACCACGCTGTATGACAACAGACCTACTGCTGTGGAACAGGACCACGCTGTATGACACATGACCACGCTGTGTGCACATGACCACTGTGTGACAATGACCACTCTGTGTGACAAATGAACCACGCTGTATGACACAGACCACGTTGGCTGAACTACCAATGCTGCTGTCAGTGACAATGGACCACGTGATTGACACTTGACCACGCTGTATGACACATGACCACGTTGTTATGACACAATGACCACGCTGTATGGACACATGAACCACTATGTGTGACATATGACCAAGCTTTATGACACTATGCCATGCTGTTGACACATGACACGCTTGTTATGAACAATGACCACGTATATAGTAGTTATATTCTTGAATAGGGGCAGTAGTCTAGTAGTTATATTCGCTGATACAGTAGGGGCTCGTATATTCGATTGTTATATCTCTGGACATATGGGGGCGTAATTATAGTAGTTATATTCTTGTACATAGGGGCAGTATTATTAGACGTTCATATGTTATAGAAAGAGGGCAGTTATTAGTAGTTATAGTCTGTGACCATAGGGGCAGTATTTAGTAGTTATATTGTTATACCATAGGGGGCAGTAGTAGGATATCTTATAGAGTATATAGTAGTATATTCTTGTACTAGGGGGCTTTATAGATACGGTAGGGGAGTATATAGTAGTTCACATATCTTTGTACAGAGGGGCCAGTATTATAGTAGTTATATGTCTGGACAGGGGGAGTATTATTTAGTTATATCTGTATAGGGCGTATTTTACGTAGGATTGTACATAGGGAGCTAGTTATAGTAGTTATATCTTGTACATGAGGGGGCTAGTATTATAGTAGTTATATTCTGACATAGGGCGTTGTAGATCTTGTATGACGGGGCAGCTTTAGTTTATGTACATACGGCGGCAGCATTATAGTAGGTGATAGTCATGGAACATGTGTGAAGAGGGCACAATTTGAGGAGCATTCCTACATCTTTTGAAACATTATTGATACAATACATATCATTGTAATAGGGTCCAGGGACATGTTCCTTTATTCTGGTGACCACCATCGAGCTCATGGCTGGTTATACATGTGGTGAAGTGTTCTCATGTTTCTATATGCTCTCCTTCCTCCGTGATGCAGCAGGGGTAGAGTGATATAATATTTATTATGTATGTATCTTATTCTTATTTATCTCTAAAAAAATAAAAGGATATAAATTGCCATCGAGCGGAATTTACCACCGATAAGGATGGCGTAGGCTTTGCGCAAAAATAAATTAATCTTGGAATAATTTGGTGAAATGCAGGGGGACTGTTACAGTCACATTAAAAAATTAGAATAAAAAACATTCAATAATGTAACACCTTCCTTGCGCCCATGATCTCATTTCCTGTGTCATAGGAGGCCCTCGGCACAATGTTACTGATTAGAATAAGGCGGTTACAGAGAAGGTTTCTAAGACTAAGGACAATTAGTGCTCGAATCCCAATCATTAAGGGGGCTTCAAATATTAGACAGGACTGAGAGAGAGTGCTACATGATGGTTATTAGATCTAATTAGAGATGTATAAAGCAATTTCAAGAGTGCTCCCCTAGTGCCAACATGTGCTGCACAAAAATATTGTCTGTATCATCTTATATAAAGTCCATTGTGTTTCCAATGACCTGTGGATGCTCTGCTTTGTAGGTGAATCACTCACTTGAAACACCACTTCCAAATTTATCTAAGACAGAAAAAAAAAACAGGCACAGAACTATTTCGCTCATCGCGTGTGTCTAAATCCCTTTCTGTATGCTTTTGTGTTCGTGTAAAGTGGGTCAGTATAAATCCTTCTAAAGCTGATACTTGTTCCGTGGTAGCAATGTTTAGCACTGTTTACCGACTGATTAATTGTAACTGAGGAATTGACGACTATTTATGTGCGATGTGTCTTACCAGCATGTCTACAATGATAATGATAACAAATATGCGAATTTGGCATTTTAACCAGAATGATGCAAAAAAGCTCACGATATCCCAGATTTTATGGCTGTCAGTCTATTAAGGGTTTGCCCTATTAGATATATTCTAAATTATAATCCCCTAGTGAATTTACACAATAAGAATTATTGTTGAACCTTCTTACAATGTTACTCGTTTTAGCTACTCTAAACTCAGTGAATGGTCATTGTAAGAGTATGAGCGGGGACTCTCTGAGCGGACACCTCATAATCTCTAGTGCTATGAGATGCTGTGAGGACAAATGTACATTATCACGGTTACGGTATATACATTTATTTAGCTTCTAAACATTGTTGAGTATTGACACATAGAAAGAGAGATTGAGACAGATCCAGCGTTGATGATGGAGTGGTGATGACGATCTATGAGCGCTGTGAGCTGACAATGTGCAAGTTAGGTAGGTAATATACATCATGTGCTCAAGTACAGGGTATTGATGAAAAGTAACCATCTTCTTCCCATATAAGACGTTAATGTATATGTATGGCCTAAAATAGATGATTGATAACACACAATTACATTCTAGCTTGCTATCATCTAGCCACAACAGGTGCCGTCTCCCCCTCCATGGGTAACAGACCTTAATTGCCTTGGAGCTTGTAGATTTAATCCTCCTTGCGCTGAGTAATCCTGGATTACTCACAGACTGAACTCACTATTCTGCTCTTCTCAGGGATCAGTCGACTAAAGCTGTGGCTAGATCTTGGTGAGGTGGGGGTTGCATATTCTTCTAAAGGCTGTACACACCAGTGTACAGATTATGTTTTTTGGATCCAAATCACATCTAAACATGTTTTGAATGCTCAGAGATTTTAACTTAAAAAAATACAAACTTCGAATGCCGAAGTTCGGGTTGTTCATGTGCTGTCGTAGGTCAGACAGTAACTATGGTTGGGCTGTCACCACCGGGCGTAGGTTCCATCATCTCCTTTTGAACTTCTTTTATATTGTGTCCTGAGAGCAGCAGATTTTAAAGCCTATCAGCGTTTCCATCGCCGTGATGGTTTTCAAGGATCCATACAGAAATTCGGAAATTGGCATTCCTCTTGAAAGCTTTTTGCAAGATTTATAATCCCCGGAGAGAGGGGACAAAGATATTGAGTTTTGGGTGGAAATGCGTTTGGGCTCAGTTTACTTTTACAGGGTAGATTAACATCAAGGACGTCCAGGTGGAAAACCAGGAATATAGTCACTTTCTATATGGATAATAATAATAATAATAAAAATATAAAATTCTTTATTATTAGCGCACACAGATTACGCAGCGCTGCACAAGCATGTCAAATTCGTCCCTGTCCCCATTGGAGTCACAATCTAAACAACCTAACAGTATGTTTTGGGTGTGGGAGGAAACGCGAGTACCCGAGAGCAAACCCACGCAAACACGGAGAGAACAACAAAACTTTGCAGATGTTGACCTGGGTGGGATTTGAACCCGACCCGTGCTGCAAGGCAGAAGTTCTACTCACCCAGCCACCGTGCGCCAATGGATATCCTGTTACATGTGTCAGGCTCTCTACCAATATTAGTGTGAGAAGGGACAAGATTAGGTAACCAAATATGGCCTCCGGAAGGCAAGTGCAGTTAAGGAGGGTAATATGAGTTATTATCAATCAAAATTACTACATTAAAAACAGAACAGACTGAGTGTCAGACACACACAATAGGCTGAGTTTTCTATTATTTGCACTTCACTGGGGAGCTTCAATGTGGTAGAAATGTGACATAGTCAGCAGGATAGAAGGATATACGGAGCAGAATCAGCAGAGAATCTCATTTTCTACGGGCAGAATCAGCGAGTCATCATTATTGTTAGGGCAGCAGATCAGCAGGTAGTCTCATTTTCATGACACGCAGAATCAGCAGAGTATCTCATTATGTTAGGGAGCAGAATCAGCAGAGTCTGCTCCATTTTCATACAGAGCAGAATCAGCAGCGTCATCTCATTATTGTTAGGAGCAGAATCAGCAGAGTTGTATCTCATTTTATATACAGAGCAGAACGAGCGAGTCATCTCATCATATAGAGCAGAAACAGCAGGTTATCTCAGTTAGCATCATGGAGAATGACGCAGAGTCATACTCTCATTCGGGACAGAATCCGCAGAGTCTTGTGATATACGGGAAGAATCAGCAGAGTCATTTCTTATCATACAGAGAAGAATAGGGTCATTCTTTATCATACGGAGCGGAATCAGAGAGTCATTTCTTTATTTTTAGAGATAGAATCAGCAGAGGTACATAAATGAATAGAAGCGGGGTCGTAAAATCATATCATTATTAAAGAGAACCCGTAGGCACAATTAACCCCCTAAATAATAATATTTCATAAAAGCTATTAGAAAGCATGCCTCTATCCCTGCATGACCCTCTACATGCCTGTAAACTAAGCAATGAGGTCCTAAAATGATTGCAAATGACTGTGAGTGTCCAATGAGTCATTAGGCAATATCAAGCTGTCCAGCTTATTAGAGTGGGAGGCACGGCCACACCCCAGTGCTTGATGACAGCCGGTATAATGGGTGTGAGGTATAATGGTGTACATGGCTCCTCCATTGTGCTTCGACATTGGTGGACATTGGGTGCACCCCTTAGTGAATGCCGGAAGACTCGAATCCTCGATGTGAGAAGTGCGCTGGATCGCCGACAGGACGGGTAAGTAAATGTTGTAAGCAGAGGCAGCACACATACTCGCAGGCTTTACTCTACATTACACACCAGACATGAGCGGAGGGAGGAGAGGGGAGGGGTAACCGAGTGACACACTGCCTCTGACCAGTGGGACCAGCCTCATTTACATAATCAAGAATCAATGTTTTAGAATGAATAATGTATGAAATAACTGGATAAAGGCTGGGAGGGATCCTTGTGAGCTGCTCCAACAGGTGAGGTGACCAGACTAGTGACAGACTGTGATGAAGGTGTCTGTCACGGGAACCTTCACCAGGGACCTCATTTTAACTAAAGACAGATTGTAAAGCCATGACACCTGACAGTGCAAAAAATGCCTCTCTGCCTTTTCTGAGCATTTGCATTACAGTATAATTGTGTGTTATACTTATTCTTGCACTGACAAAATCGGGGTAGCACCAGGGGCTGGACTTTGGTTTGGATGACTTTCCAAAAAACAACATGTGACTTGTCTGAACGCAGGCTGCCTCCATCTTTGTGGCTCTGTACAGCATGTCCCCACCACACCAGGCTGTACCTCTGAGAAGGAGCAGGAGGGAGGTGCTGTACAGGAGCACAAAGTTGGGGGCTAAGGTCTGAGGGTGAGTAACACCGACAAGTCCACATGTGTTTTTTGGAAATGCATCGAAACAAAAGGTCCCTGTGACTACCCCAGGGTTTTGTCAGAGTGGTGACAGGTTCCCTTAAGGAACAAAATCAGCAAAGTTTATCCCATGATAATAGTGAGTAATAAAGTCATCTAATCATTAGGGAGCAGAATAAGCCATCTAATATCAGCAGAGTCATTTCATCATGCAATAGGGATGGTTCTATTAATAACCAACCCAACTATAAATCACTCCATCAGCATGTTAGTCATCTAACCCCCCATATTCCTATCTCCTCGTGCTGCATATAAACACTCTTTTCCCAATGAAGAATATTCCAGACTCTGCAAGAATGCAACATTAACCAACTTATATAAAAACCTGCATTTGTCACGGTCACAAACCATTCATTATATTCTGCCTATATATCTACATTCAGGATAAGACTTTGCGAATCCCGCGTCTCACTGATATACACGATCACGGCAGGCACAGACACTAATGTCCAGCGCTCGTGATCTGCTTCAGTAAGGGACAAGAACATCTATTTAATGTTCCTAATGAAAGTTATATTATGCATATTTATTTTTATTGTATATATTATATGTTAACTATTATTCTCTGTGTGTTACCTATCACATGGGAACATGTGTCATAAGGCCAAAATAGGTTATCAAGGTGTGAGTATAATAGAAAATGAAAAAGAAATAAAAAAATCTTTTTTAGGCCACCCCATTAATATTGGCTACTATTAGTCTGTTATTATTCAGTTTTTGGATACTATTATGAACTGAGTGTTTATACAGATTTATATGTAATATTTTAGATGGCTTCATTTACTTTTATTCTTTTTCGATATGATGTATATAGATCCAGTCCTTCTCAATTATGAACATTTTTTACATATATCTCATCCTAGGGCTTCTCTTAGGTACATTTTATCCCGTACATAGTTCTTATAGTCCTACCGTATTTATTTATATATGGGGCTCATTTACTTACGACACCGAATTGCCTCATTTTCGTCGCGTTTCCTGAAATTATGGTTTGTGCTGTTTTGCCCCAGAGTTTTGGCGCACGCGATCGGGATGGTGTTGCATCGGATTCGCATGGATTTGGAAAAAACCGCGGTATTTATAAAAAAACACGCACTTACATGCACCAGGAAGGATGGTGAACTCCGGCGGCCCTCGGCGCAGCGAGGACACCTAGTGGATATCGGAGCGCACGACTTAGTGATCCCAGCAAGCTTGAATCAATGTCGACAACGCGCCGCAGGATGCGAATGGACGGGTAGTAAATGACCGCCCAATTGTTTTCGAGTCTGTCAGTATGGGGCACATTTACTCTACCTGTCCGAGAGTTCACCCAAAGTGCTTGTCCGACGATCATGCCACTGTGCTGCGATTCACAAGATCGTGCGGCCCGATATCTGCATGTGTCGCTTCCCCTCAGGTCCCCGGAGTTCACCTTCTTCGTCCTGTGCATGTACAGTCATTGTCCGTGTATAATGCGTGTGCGGGGAGTCACAGATTCCTGCGCCGATATCCTGCATGTGTCACTTCCCGCTCAGGTCCCTGGAGTTCACCTTTTTCCTGGTGCATAGTAAGTGCATTGTCACGTTGGTATAATGCGCGTGGGGGAGTCACTAAGACCTGCGCCCGATATCCGCCATGTGTCGCTTACCGCTTCAGGCACCGGAGTTCACCTTCTTCTCTCGGTGCATGTAAGTGCAGTGCCGTGTCTATGTGCTGGTGGGGAGTCACTAAGATCCGCGCTGATATCCTGCATGTGTCGCTTCCCCGCTCAGGTCCACGGAGTTTCTACCTTCTCTTCTGCGCATGTAAGTGCATTGTCCGTTGATAAGCCGCTGTGCAGGGAGTCCTAAGATCCTGCGCCACATATCCTGCTGGTCGCTTCCCCGCTAGGTCCCTGGAGTTCACCTTCTTCTTCCTGGTGCATGTAAGTGTCATTGTCCGTGTATAATGTGCTGTAGTGGGAGTCACTAAGATCGTGCCACGATATCCTGAATGTGTCGCTTCCCGCTCGAGGTTCCCTGGAGTTCACCTTCTTCTTCCTGGTGCATGTAAGTACATTGTCCGATGTATAATGCGCGTTGCGGGGGTCACTAAGATCGTACGCCGATATCCTGCAGCGTCGATTCCCGCTCAGGTGCCCGGAGGTCACCTTCCTTCTTCTGCTGGTTGAGGTTGAATGATAGCTGGTAGTGATATTTGCGTGTGCGGGGCAGTACTAAGATCCGCGGGCTGACCGATATCTCGCAATTGTGTTGCTTCCCGCTCAGGTCCCCGGAGTTACATCTTCTTCCGTGGCGATGTAAGTGCAGTCGGTCGTGTATAAATGTGCTTGCGGGGAGTCATAAGATACGTGCACCCGATATCCGCATGTGTCGCTGTCCCCGCTCAGGATGCCCGCGGTCACCTCTTCGTCCTGGTGCATGTAAGTGCATTGTTCCGTGTATAATGCGCTGTGGGGGAGCACTAAGATCGTACGCCTGAGATCCTGCATGTCGCTTCCCGCTCAGGTCCCCGGAGTTCACCTTCTTCTTCTGGTGAAGTGTAAGTGCATTGTCGTGTTAATGCGCATGTGCGGGGAGTCACTAAGATCCTGCGCCGATACCTGCATGTGTCGCTTCCCGCTCAGGGCACGGAGTTCACCTCTTCTCCTGGTGCCGATGTAAGTGCATTGGCCGTGTATAATGTGGCTGTGCGGGGTAGTCAATAAGATACTTCCGCCTGATATCTGCAGTGTCGCTTCCCCGCTCAGGTCCCGGAGTTCACTTCTTCTTCTGGCGATTGTAAGTGGCATGGTCCGTGTATAATGAGCTGTGCAGGGAGTCACTAAGATCCTGCGCCCGATATCCTGCATGGTGCTTCCCCTCAGGTCCCGGAGTTCACCTTCTTCTTCCTGGTGCATGAAGTGCATTGTCGATGTATAAGTGCCGTGGCGGGGAGTCACTAAGAAGTGCACCGTATCCTTGCATGTGTCGCGTCCCCGCTCAGGTCCGGAGTTCACCTTCTTCTCCTGGTGCAGTAAGTACATGTCATGTTAAGCGCGTGCGGGGGTCACTAAGACGTCGCCTGTATCCTGCATGCGTGCTTCCGCTCAGGTCCCCGGAGTTCCTTCTTACTTTCGTGTGATGAAGTGCATTGTCAGTTCTATTGCGCGTGTGGGGGAGTCATAAGATCTGCGCCCGATATCCTGATGTGTTGCTTCCCCGCTCAGCCGGAGTTCACTCTTCTTTCCTGGTGCCTGTAAAGTGCATTGTCCGTGTATAATGTGCTGGGCGGGGAGGTCTAAGATCGTGCACCCGATATCTGCATGTGCGCTTCACCCGCTTCAGGTTCCCGGCAGTCACCTTCTTCTCTATGGTGCTGTAAGTGCATTGTCCGTGTTAATGGATGTGCGGGGAGTCACAAGATCGTACCTGATATCCTGCATGCGCGATTCCCGCATCAGGTACCCGCGTTCACCTCTTCTTCCTGGTGAATGTAAGTGCATTGTCCGTATATAATGCGCTGTGCGGGGAGTCACTAAGATCCTGCGCCCGATATGCCTTGCAGTGTCGTTCCCAGCTCAGGTCCCCAGGAGTTCACCTTCTTCTTTCTGCGTGCAGGGTAAGTGCTGGGCTGAGCGGACACTTTAAAGTTAAATCCCGCACGGCGCTGCCCGACTTCGTGTCGCATGAAAGCGGCACGTTTGCGCCAAAATCTGATCGCTTGTGACACAATCCCCTTAAAATACCTGTATACAGCCGTGAAAAACCACAAATGTTGGAAGTCCAACGGAAATGCGATCCGCAGACCCTTAGTACATAAGCCCTATATGTTGGACAAGCGCGGGGGGCCTATTCGCTCCTTACATCATGTCGTTCAAGTAGCGCATCCGTATATTATGGTATTATTGGTTTTGTCTAATACAATTTACCATCCAGATCTAATGAACCCCAGAAACCAGTGGACGCTGCAACTTCCCAAGAAACAAAAGTATCTCTTGAATCCCAACAGAGATCTATAGATCTATCCTGATGTTGTTGTATCCTTTTATGGACTCCCTGCCCGTTTTTGTTTATTTAGTTTTGCTACAGTGAGAGACGAACCTGGTTATAACCCGATACATGTGAACAGACCTCAGCTATGATAGTAGGACAACTGTAGTAGGAGAAGTTTGCAAGCATCTAAATTGTTTCTTATTCAGTGACAGCAAACAGAGGGAGACCATAAAAAGGAAATGTATGCGATAAAGTGCAGGGGGATAAGAGAAAAAAAAACCTACGCAAAGGATGAATGTGGTGGTCCAGAGTCTAACACCCCCAAAATACAATCAATCTTCTGGGAGGAAACCTATGCTGGGGGTCCTGAGGGCTAATACATGGATGGGTGAGCCCACCAGAGAACAGGGCTGGTACTTGCTAGTGGGGGTCCCGGATGAGGGGTGACATCTAGGTGCCCTCATATGTCATACAGACAAGGTTGGCACATAAAGAATTGTGTCGTGCCCCGTAATATTGTGCGTGCCTCCCTGATACTTGTATCGATGCCTCGTGATGTCAGGAGACTGATCTATCTGTTTATCAATAATGGAGGAATTTTCCAGCGAAGGCCTGAATTAGCATAACGCGAAGTAACGAGCGGACACAATAATAAACGGCGGCGAACACATCCGTATACATTTCACCTTGAATTACTGAGACACAGGCGACGCCACCAGTGATTGGCAACTTAATAAAGGCCTCAATTATGGGAGCCGCCGCCGAGAGGGATTTACTAACTGTCCTAAAGTTATAAATTTAATATCACCACTGGGGGACATTTCTGAAGAAGCAGAAACGTATGGCGGGATTTATAGGAGGAATACCTGCAGATGGGTGGGGGAACCGTATATATTATGGGGGGGGATCGGATCCTACAACACAAGATATCCTGGGGGCGCAGGGTCTAAAACACAACCCATAATTCTAGCCAAAATTTCAGATGTTTCTGTTCCTAATGGTTGGGTAGGCTGCCACCCCAAAACTTCCTATCTGCAGGGCCTTATGGTAAATGACAAGAGGGGGCGCCGGTAAAACTACTGTGTGAAACAATGGGGAAGATCCAAGGCAAGGGTTCATATACAATAATTTCTTTTGGAATTGGTAAACTGAGTGTGTGACGTGGTAAAGGGGAACTCCAAAACAAACTGTTTCCCATCGAAATATTTCATAGAGACAGACCCCCAAGACCACCAACACTGATCTTTGATGATAGGGCGCATGATTTGACCTCCACCTGCGTGCATTACCTACATAATTCGCACCACCTTGTTCATTTCCTTACACAGTAGGGCACCACTTAGTGTTCAGCGATAGCAATGTACACGTCCACTCCTGTGCTGGTGGACGCCATGATCAGTCATCTACACATTGGCCAGGTCTTACATAATGATCCTCTGCACCCTGTCAGGCAGCAATAGTAAGCTTGCTATTGCCTGCTGTCAGGAGAGGAGCAGGCCTCTGATGTATGGGTTATCTGAGGCGACTCCTCACAGGGGAAGGAACTTTTGTCCATCAGTTTGGCATAGGAGAGCACGAGAGGATTCTGGAACCTGCTAGAACTATCGCATGGAGGCTCGTAACAAAAGAATTCTGAATTGATATCTTATTATGGAACAATTGCCTTGCAAATGATTCAGGCACGACCCTTATCTTATATTTTGAGGTAATCCCAAAGTTCCGGGCACTGCAGGACCCCCCACGCTGTTCATCCTGCGCCCCCTGGTTGTCAAAACCAGAATATAAAATGTGGGCTGTATAAATGAGAGGGCGCGACATAATCTTCAACTTTCAGGGTCTACATAAAGTTGCAGTCCCCCTTTCTGAGGGCAGTACGGGTCTTCGGTGGATGTCACGCACATTGGATTATCTGGTGGATGTAATTACAGGTTTTCACCCAAAGATGCAGGGATCCTGATAGCTTGGGTCAGGTGTTTGATTTTCAGTGAAACTTCTTTAAAGGGAAGTATGCCAGGACTGTGAGTGACATGACAGGCGTCTGTTGTGGCGGAGCGGGGCGCCATCTACAAGTCTTTTTGTCGTGTAATATCAGGGTCCTGCGCTTCTTCTACACCTGCCGTCCATCGCCTCCTCTGATCACCCGTCTCTGCTTGATGTGGGATGAGTTGGCGGCGCAGGGCGTGTGGCATGCATCGGAACCCGTTCACCATGTCACCTCCGAGCTGCGCTAATTACAGCTCAACCTGGTACCGACTTGAAACCGGACAGCTCATCTCACAGAACAAGCATCATGCTCCCGCACCCCTCTCATGTCTACTAAGCAGCGTTAAAGGGCAGGATGGGATTGCAGAGTTTGCCGCATGTAGAACCCTTTAGGGGTCAGGCTTGGGTTAATGCTCCCAATGATGGTCAGATAGACACGATCCCTGGATTCAGTTTTCATTACCTCTCAGGTTCTATAAAATTACATTTAGTAGTATGGGAGTTCTCTTGACAGATTGCTAGCTCACAGGCCTGGGGATGCAATTCCCCTTAGCACAAATTTAGACACTTTATGCTCCAAATTACCCGTAATAGAATCAGCAATAAATAAAACAGATAACACAGAGGCCTCTTGTTGGGTGGTGGATAAAACGGTAAAACTCTTTAATTAACAATTCGTATAAACCAAGTTTCTGTGGAAATTAGGCGATGGTAACTGTTCATCTCAACAAAGCGTCACACTTCTCCTAGACCGTCTGAATGGCCAGCTGGACCCCCAGCGGCAAGTCGGCCCAGCCGAGAACTCATGGTTGTGTTCTTCTCCACACGCTGTGACTTGAAGGCACCAAATAAAGTGCACTAAACCAAGTGCTATCTTAACCCTTTAGTGTCGTTTACCCTAAACTGCCTCCGCAGCCAGGTGCACCTGCCCTATCGGACAGGAGTACACTGGCAGTAGGCCAAAAAGAGAAGGGTTTTAAGACATCTACCACCCGTTACTGCTGGAAGAGTTGCCAAATTAGCTGTTCTCTCAGTCTAAGGGAAGGGGGACCGTTTTAACAGTTTCCTGGCATCTTTATGAATGAATAATGACTATGTAAAAACAGCTGGAAGTGCTCAGGCTGACAGCGCTAAGGCCTCTCAGCTTCCCCAGTTGATTTATGCACGCCTGCCACCACTGCCCCCACCCTCTTCGCTGGCCGGGAACTAGGAGAGAGCACACACCACGCTCTCTGCAAGCCCAGCTCTGACGTCTCCGGCTGAGTGTAATTCCTGCCTGGAGCAGGAGGGGGTGCATCACTGGGGGTTAGGTTGCATAAATTAAAACCCGGGAAGCATTGGCCACTGGCTGTTTACAAAGTTATTATTTCATGAATAAAGTAATCGAGTAGATGTCCTTTAAGGGAACATGAAGACTGCAGTTTGGCAGGGAACATAAGAGGGGGGCACCGTACTGAAAACTTAGTATAGACCCCCAAAACCCATCATATGATCCATAGGACAATAGATACAGACATTATATGACATAATGGATCAGTACCATTTTTTGACATGGACCATGTACCTGTATGACATATGAACACTGACCACCCTGGATGATACGACCACCCTGTGTGACACATGACCAGCGGTATGATACATGATCACACTGTGTGAATATGACCACCCTATATGGCACATGACCACCTATATGGCACAGTGACCACCCTATATGACACTGAACACGCTGTAGGACAGCCCACTGTGTGAACACTGACCACGCTGTATGACACAGACCAGCTGTGTGAACATGACCCCTCTGGTGACACATGACACACGCTGTATGACACATGACCACGCTGTTGACACATGACCACTCTGTGGACACATGAACCACGCTGTATGACAATGACACGCTGTATGACAAATGACCCACTCTGGGAACATGACCACTCTGTGTGACACATGACCACGCTGTATGACAATGACCACGCTGTGTGAGACAATTGACACAGACCTGCTGTTGACACATGCACGCTTGGGACACAGACCACTCGGTGTGACACATGACCACGCTGTATGACAAATGGACCACGCGTGTGACACATGACCACTCGTGTGACACATGACCACGCTGTATGATACCATGACCATGCTGTGGACATGACCACGTTGTAGACACCGACCACGTGTATGCACATGCCCACTCTGTGTGACACATGACCAAGCTGTAGACAATGACCATGCTGTTGGACAGACGTGTTGACCACATGACCACGTGTAGACACTGACCACCTGGGACCATGCCCACGTGTCACAGCAACCGCTGTATGACACATGACCAAGCGTGTGACACATGACCACGCTGTGTGACAAATGACCAATCTGTGTGACACATGACCACGTGTATGAACATACCAGTTGCGACGTGACACATGACCACGTGTATGGACACATGACCACGCTGATGACGACACTGACAAAACGTTGTAGGACACATGACCACGCTGTATGACCATGACCACTCTGTGTGACACACTGCACACGCATGTTACACATGACCACGCTGTGACACAGACCACTTGGTGAACCTGGACCACTCTGGTGAAACATGACCACGCTGTATGACCAACAGACCACGTTGGATGACACATGACCACGCTGTGTGACACATGACCACGTTGGATGACACATGACCACGCTGTATGACACATGACCACGTTGTATGACACATGACCACGCTGTATGACACATGACCACTCTGTGTGACATATGACCACGCTGTAGAATGACAGCTGGGTGAGGACACTGACCAGCTGTTGACACATGACCAACCATGTAGCTGACACATGACCACGCTGTATGACACATGACCACGCTGTATGACACATGACTACCCTGTATGACACATGACCACGCTGTGTGACACATGACCACGCTGTGTGACACATGACCACGCTGTATGACACATGACTCCCTGGGGGGCAGGGACATGTGAGGACGGATGTGCTGGAGGCATCCAGGTCCCTGTGTAAATATTCTGCTCCTCTCCTCATAAATGAGATGCAGTTTTCGATCTATTTCATGGTTTTATGGGTCATGCACCAATTTTAATGAAAATCTACTAATAACTATGCAGAGACATGAAATGTTGATGCTTCCTAAAAGTGTGGCAATTACTTGAGGAGCGCGGCAATTACCTGCATTCACTGAAAACTAATCCGCTGCCCCAAAAATCTTTTCCGCAGCTTTGGCAAATAAATATTATCACTTTCTGATTTAGCCGGCACTCAATATTTTATGAGGCTGCATATGTTTTACTGCGGGGAGTGGAGCGTCCTCCGAGTGCTCCCTGCGACAAACGAGACAAAGTAAGATGAAGCGGGAGCCGCTGATACATTGTAACGACCCCGCACAATTGCTTCCGCTCCTTAATAGAATGGGCCCAATTTGAAGTCAAAGAAATTTTGGTAATTTTATGGGAACTAATTTATTTCTATTACACGGTGGGTGAGGAAATAGTCAGTGGGATGAAGGCGAATGCTCCAAGATGGATCCATGCCCCCCCCTCACGCTGATCTGTGACCCCTCACACTGACCTTTGACCCCTCACACTGATCTGTGGGATTGCTGGGGTCTAAGACCTGCTAAACGCCACCAAATATCAGAGGAGATTAGAGTCTGGAAGTAAATGAAGACAATGGGGAGTGTGGTCCAAAATAAGGAGTTAGGACCATCTACAACTACAACTCCCAGCATGCACTGCTAGCCTGCAGGGTCTAGTATCAATTCCCTGCTACAAATTTTACTTATAGCATAGGGGAGGGGCTGTGCTGCTGTACAATGTACAGAACTAAGACCAGAGCAGTGTGAGGACTTGCCCCAAGGAGTACAGGGACATTGGGGCAGATTTACTTACCCGGTCCATTCGCGATCCAGCGGCACGTTCTCTGCGCTGGATTCGGGTCCGGCCGGGATTCACTAAGGTAGTTCCTCCGACGTCCACCAGTTGTCGCTGCTGCGCTGAAGTTCATCGGAATGCACTGAAGTTCACCGTCCTATCGTGGGTGCAGGTAAGCGTGAGTCCCATGACAATTTTTTTTTAAAATGCAGCGGTTTTTCCGAATTTGTCAGGTTTTCGTTCGGCCACGCCCCCCCGATTTCCGTCGCCTGCATGCCAGCGCCGGTGCGCCACAATCCGGTCGCGTGCGCCAAAATCCAGGGGCAATACAGGGAAAATCTCTGCAAATCAGAAATATTCGGGTAACACGTCGGGAAAACGCGAATCAGGCCCTTTGTAAATGACCCCCATTGGGGCTAATTTACTAAGGATCTCGCTGCTCACTTTCGTCGGACTGCGCACCTTTTTCAGGAATTACACGTCGTCTTGCACAGGTGTTTAACAGGTGTCTGCAGGATATCGGGTGCACGATCTTGCACAGGTGTTTAACAGGTGTCTGCAGGATATCGGGTGCACGATCTTAGTGAATCGCGGCACAGGGCATTATACACGGACAATGCACTTGGTCATGTGCCATATAGGGTGGTCATATATCACACAGTGTGATCATGTATCATACCGCATGGTCATGTGTCACACAGGGTGGTCAAGTATCATACAGGGTGGTCATGTGTCATATGTCATACAGGTACATGGTCCATGTATGTACTGATCCCATTATGTCATATAATGTCATGTATCATATAATGTCCTTATGGATCATATGATGGGGTTTTGGAGGGTCATATACTAAGTTATTCTACTACTGTGCCCCCCTCTTATGTTCCACTGCTCCAAACTGCAGTCTTCATGGTTCCCTTTAAAGGACATCTACCTCCGGATTACTTTATTCATGAAATAATAACTTTGTAAAACAGCCAGAGGTGCCAATTGGCTTCCACGGTTTTTAATTTATGCAACCTTAACCCCCCAGTGATGCAACCCGCCTCCTGCTCCAGGCAGGGAATTACACTCAGGCCGGAGACGTCAGAGCTGGGGCGTGCAGAGAGCGTGGTGTGTGCTCTCTCCTAGTTCCCCGGCCAGCGACAGGAGGTGGGTGGCAGTGGTGGCAGGCGTGCATAAATCAAAACTGGGGAAGCTGAGAGGCGCTTAGGCGCTGTCAGCCTGAGCACTTCCAGCTGTTTTACATAGTCATTATTTCATTAATAAAGATGCCAGGAAACATGTTAAAAACGGTCCCCCCTTCCCTTAGACTGAAGAAACAGCCTAATTTGGACACTCTTCCAGCAGTAAACTGGTGGTAGATGTCCTTTAAAACCCTTCTCTTTTTGGCCTACGTGCAGTGTACTCCTGTCCGATTAGGGCAGGTGCACCTGGAATGGCGGAGGCAGTTTAGGGTAAACGAAGCACATAAAGGGTTAAGAATGCACTTGGGGTTATGTGCACTTTATTTGTGCCTTCAAGTCACAGCGTGTGGAAGAGAACAAAACCATGAGTGCTCGGCTGGCCGACTTGCCAGCTGGGGGTCCAGCTGGCCATTCAGCGGTCTAGGAGAAGTTGTGACACTTTGTTGAGAGATGAACAGTTATACCATTGCCTTAATTTTCCAAGAATACTCGGTTTTACGAATTGTTAATTTAAAGAGTTTACCGATTTTATCCACCACCCAACAAGAGGCCTCTGTGTTATCTGTTTTATTTATTGCTGATTCTATTACGGGTAAAAGTTTGGAGCATAAAGTGTCTAAATAGTGTGCTAAGGGGTAGATTGCATCCCCCTAGGCCTGTGAGCTAGCAATCTGTCATAGAGAACTCTCCATACTACTAAAAGTGTAATTTATAGATCCTGAGAGGTAAGTGAAGACTGAATCCAGGGATCGTGTCATATCTGACCATCATTATGGGAGCATTAACCCCTAGCCTGACCCCTAAAGGGTTCTACATGCGGCAAACATCTGCAATCCCATCCTGCCCCTTTAACGCTGCTTAGTAGACATGAGAGGGGTCTGGAGCATGATGCATTGTTCTGTGAGATGAGCTGTCCAGGTGTCAGAGTCGGTACCAGGTTGAGCTGTAATTAGCGCAGCTCGGAGGTGACATGTGAAACGGGTTCAGGATGACATGCCACAACGCCTGGCGCCGCCAACTCATCCCAGCATCAGAGCAGAGACGGGTGATCAGAGGAGGCGATGGACGGCAGGTGTAGAGAGAAGCGCAGGACCCTGATATTACACGACTAAAAAGACTTGTAGATGGCGTCCCCCGCTCCGCCACACAGACGCCTGTCATGTCACTCACAGTCACTGGCAATACTTCCCTTTTAAAGAAGTTTTCACTGAAAATCAAACACCTGACCCAGAACTATCAGGATCCGCTGCATCTTTGGGTGAAGACCTGTAATTATCATCCACCAGATAATCCAATGTGGTGTGACATCCACCGACAGACGCCGCTACTGCCCCTATAAGGGGGACTCAACTTTATTAAGACCCTGAAAGTTGAAGATTATTCTGCTCCCTCATCATTTATAACAGCCCTAACATTTTCACTATTCTGTTTATGAACCAGGGGGCGCAGGATGAACAGCGTGGGGGGTCCCTGCAGTGCCCTGAACTTTGGGATGACCTCAAAAATATAAGATAAGGGGTCGTGCCATGAATCATTTGCAAAATGCAATTGTTCCATAATAAAGATATACAATTCAGAATTCTTTGTTACGAGCCTCCATGCAGATAGTTCTAGCAGGTTCCAGAATCCCTCTCTGCTCTCCTATGCCAACTGATGGACAAAATGTTCCTTCCCCTGTTAGAGGAGTCTCCTCAGATATACCACATTATACATCAGAGGCTCTGCTCCTCTCCTGACAAGCAGGGCAAGAAGCTATTACTATTGGCTGCCCTGCAGGGTGCAGAGGATCATTATGTAGAGACCTGGCAATGTGTAGAGTGACTGATCATGTGCGTCCACCAGCACAGGAAGTGGACGTGTACATTGCTATCCCTGAACACTAGGTGGTGCCCTACTGTGTAAGGAAATGAACAGAAGGCGGTGCGAATTATGTAAGGTAATGCACAGCAGGTGGAGGTCAAATCATGCGCCCTATCAATCATAGATCAGTGTTGGTGGTCTTGGGGGTCTGTCTCTATGAAATATTTCGATGGGAAACAGTTTGTTTTGGAGTTCCCCTTTACCACGTCACACACTCAGTTTACCAATTCCAAAAGAAATTATTGTAATGATGACCCTTGCCTTGGATCTTCCCCCATTTTTCACACAGTAGTTTACCGGCGCCCCCTCTGGTCATTTACCATAAGGCCCTGCAGATAGGAAAGTTTTGGGGTGGCAGCCTACCCAAACCATTAGGAAACAGGAAACATCTGAAAATTTTGGCTAGAATTATGGGTTGTGTTTTAGACGCTGCGCCCCCCAGGATTATCTGTGGTTGTTTAAGGATCCGATCCCCCCCCCATAAGATATCTGTTCCCCCACCCATCTGCAGGTATTTCCTCCTATAAATCCCGCCATACGTTCTGCTTCTTCCAGAAATTGTCTCCCCCGTGGTGATATTAAATGTATAACTTTAGGACAAGTTAAGTAAATTCCCTCTCGGCGGCGGCTCCTCATAATTGAGGCCTTTATTAAGTTGCCAATCACTGGTGGCGTCGCCTGTGCTCAGTATTCAAGGTGAAATGTTATCGGAGATGTGTATCGCCGCCGTTTATTATTGTGTCCGCTCGTTACTCGCCGTTTATGCTAATTTCAGGCCTTCGCTGGAAAATTCCTCCATTATTGATAAACAGATATGATCAGTCACTGACATCACGAGGCAGCGATACAATGTATCAGGGAGCGCGCACAATATTACAGGGGCAGCGACACAATTCTTTATGTGACAACCCGTGTCTGTATGACATATGAGGGCACCTAGATGTCACCCTCATCCGGGACCCCCACTAGCAAGTACCAGCCTGTCTCTGGTGGGCTCACACCATCCATGTATTAGCCCTCAGGGACTCCCAGCATTAGGTTTCACTCCCAGAAGATTGATTGTATTTTGGGGGTGTTAAGATCTGGACCACCACATTCATCCTTTGCGTAGGTTTTTTTTTCTCTTATCCCCTGCACTTTATTTCCATACATTTCCATTTTATGGTCTCCCTCTGTTTGCTGTCACTGAATAAGAAACAATTTAGATGCTTGCAAACTTCTCCTAGCTTACAGTTGTCCTACTATCATAAAGCTGAGGGTCTGTTACAATGTATCAGGGTTATAACCAGGTTCGTCTCTCACTGTAGCACAAACTAAATAAACAAAAAACGGGCAGGGAGTCCATAAAAGGATCAAACAACATAGGATAGATCTATAGATCTCTGTTGGGATTCAAGAGATCTTTTGTTTCTTGGGAAGTTGCAGCGTCCACTGGTTTCTGGGGTTCAGTAGATCTGGATGGTAAATTTGTATTAGACAAAAACAATAATACCATAAATATACGGATGCGCTACTTGAACGACCTGATGAAGGAGCGAATAGCCCCCTTCGTCATGTCCAACATATAGGGGCTTATTTACTAAGGGTCTGCGGATCGCATTTCCGTTGGACTTCCCAACATTTTTGGGTTTTGCACGGCTGGTACAGGTATTTATAAGGGGATTGTGTCACAAGCGATCAGATTTTGGCGCAAACGTGCCAGCTTTCATGCGACAGAAGTCGGGCAGCGTGCCAGTGCGGGATTTAACTTTAAAAGTGTCTCTCAAGCCCAAGCACTTACATGCACCAGGAAGAAGAAGGTGAACTCCGGGGACCTGAGCGGGGAAGCGACACATGCAGGATATCGGGCGCAGGATCTTAGTGAATCGCGGCACAGGGCATTATACACGGACAATGCACTTTGGGTGAACTACAGCGGGAATGTAAGTAAATGAGCCCCATTGCCTTTAAGATTCCACAACCAACTCCAGCTAAATGCAGCAAATACGTATTAGGCGCGTCAGGCGCAGATTCTAAATCCTTCATCGTCTGTATTAAATATGTCACATTAATGAAATATACATGGCACAGACTAAATATTTCACGGCGGTAATGAGTGGCGCAGTGTTCAGGACGGGGCCGCGTTTGAAGATCGCTTCATTAAATCTAAGTGGAGTGGAGAGGTGCGGGAGCAGTCAGACGGCGGCGGCAAACATGATCCTCGACACGAAGCATTTGTATATTCCGCTTCTTCCTGACAAGTATTGCAGAAATTACTGAGTCACTTCAATTCTGTTTGAAGTCAATAAAGTTGTCCTGTAAATGTAAGTGGCGCCTACAGTCACCATCACAGCCTATGCAAGACACAGATGTGCTCTCTGCTGCCAGTATATGTTGTTAGTAGCAGCAGGACTGTGAAATATGGATTTACATTTCAGGATTGTAGCTTCTCCAGGAGAACTGGGTTGGACGTCTGTCCTCCCACTGCTGTGCTCAGTACTCTCCGTGCCTCCTCCCATCGGGGCCTGACCTAATGGCTTAGGGCATCTGGATTCCACTGGTACCTGAGTGGCTAGCTTTGGTGTGGTTGAATGCTAAACTTGTCATTCTAACTTGATCCAGGTGGAAAAGGACTTGCGCCAGGCAGGGCCAGCAAGTGGTTGCAAGAAGAGGGGGAGGCCGCAGTATGATGGAGGTTTGCCCCTGGGGCACTCCCAATCCATGGGTAGATGGTAGAGGAGAGGCCCGTGATATTAGTGGCAGCCAGGGATCACACGTGGAGATAAGATGTAGAATGTCAAACATACAGGGGCAGATTTACTTACCCGGTCCGTTCGCAATCCAGCGGCGCGTTCTCTGCGGTGGATTCGGGTCTGGCCGGGATTCATCAAGGTAGTTCCTCCGCCGTCCACCAGGTGGCGCTGCTGCGCTGAAAAGCATCTGAATGCACTCAACTTCACCGAGCCGGACCAAGTGAAGGTAAGCGCGTCCCAAGCGACACTTTTATTGTTTTAAATGCGGCGGTTTTTCTGAATCCGTTGGGTTTTCGGTCGGCCACGCCCCCCAATTTCCGTCACGTGCATGCCGGCGCCGATGCGGCACAATCCGATCGCGTGCGTCAAAATCCCGTGGCAATTCAGGGGAAATCGTCGCAAATCGGAAATATTCGGGAAAACGCGAATCTGGCCCTTAGTAAATGACCCCCACGGTCTTTTTATTCCAAAACTTCAATGTAGCAAACGGGCTGAGGTAGTCTCCTATCTCCCAATGTCGAGGTAGCTGGTTGGATGCAGTCTGGTAGAAGCACAAAGCCCAAATCCAATTGGGGCTGGAGAAGATAGAAGCTGCTTTGGCAGCAGTTTAGTGCAGGCTCTGTGAAGAATTGTGATGGACGGACATTGCCCTCAGGAGGAGACAGCAGCAGCAGGTTGTGTCCTATATACAGGATCACTAATATTGTTCTGATACTTCCAGCCAGAGGGAGTATAAGTTAATTTCCACACTGGGCGGAGTTCTAGGCATCCACCAATTAGGAACTTTGGGGCAGAACAGGATTGACATTGATAAATTATTGGTTATAATTGGTCCCAACAATTAAACCCTCCCTTACCAGGCAGATAACATACAGCTGCATTACCAGTTACGTACAGTAGATTGCCATACAGAGGTGATTAGGTTCTATGGACATATGGCAGTCTAATGGGAAAACATTGTTTTGTAATGACCCCACTGGCAGGGCCATTCCATTTGCGGCCAATCCCTATGCATTATCCCTGGGTAGATGTGTAGTCATACTTTGGTGTATTTTGTTAGTAGCAGCAGGACTGTGAAATATGGATTTATGTTCCACGATTGTATCTTCTCCAAATGTTCTGGGCAATTACCTATCTCTGCTGTGCTCTGTGCAGGAAGTGTTTGGCATTGTTCCTGGAGAGATGTGTAAACAGACCTTTAGGTATGTTGCTAGTAGCAGCAGGACTGTGATATATGAATTCATATTCCATTATTTTAAATTCTCTGGAAGTGCACTGGAAGAGTATCTTTACACTACTGTGCTCTGTGCACTTTGGGTCCTCTTGCCTCAGCTCTAACTGATGCCTAGGGCAACTTTTTACTACGTAGTGTGGGGCTGGAGCAGCTCAGTGCACACCTAAGAACACAGCAGTGTGAGGACGCCCCCACTGCACGTGGATAAGTTACAATTCTGTCCAGGGCCTGTACCTAACACTGGCTGCAGAGAGTACAGAGCTCAGCAGTGTGAGGACATGATCTCAGTGTACTTGGAGAAGCTACAATCATGGATTGCATTTCCATGTTTCACAGTACTGCTGCTACTAACAAGATCAAAACTGCACTTTGCTTGGTTCACAGACTGAGTGTGCTCTTTTGCAGCCGGCTGCCTGCAGTCTTTGGGTCACACCAGTCCTGATCATGTCCAATTCTTGCAGCATCAAGGTTCATTGCAGTGCATTAGCACAGCTGTGTGAGCAGGACTAGGTCAGTTTCTATTCACTGATAGCAAGCAGAGAGGAATTACAAACCTTAGAGGGTAATTTATCTAAGGGTGCGTTCACATGTGTATTCAAACAATACAAGACACCGGGTGCTGAATACTGATCGCATGCGTGATTGCATTGTGTGATTAGGCCGAGGTCCGTCCCCTGGGTGCTGGTGTTTGTTTAGATTTTCTCATTTTTCTTATATTTGCAACTTTTTTGGTGCCTAAATTTCAACTTTCCTACTACAGTAGTGAAATTCACCCACGCAACAATTTTTCAATGTTGCGCCTAATATATCTTTAAAATCCAGATGTGAATGTATGAAAAAGTTGCAATTTTGGCGCAAACTGAGGTTAAAAAAGTCCTTTTTAATAAAAAGTCTCCAAAAACCCCACAGACTCGGATATATCAACCTCTAAGATAAGTGAAACAAGTCCAAAACCAGGAATAACAAAAAAAAAGGCACAAATGTCCGGACTAATAAATGACCCCCAGGAAGCTGCAGAAGGTTTTCTCGGATGCTATTCCGTACGCGCACACTCGGCGCTGCCATATGAAAACATTGTTATTATTAGAAGTGGTGAAGGAGATGCGATTCCGGGAGACGTTGACAGGCCTGTGTTTGGTGAAGGCGCTCATACTTTTATGTTCCGTATCCGCCGCGTCTGCCCATCTGCCGCTAAAAGCCTCGTTAGTTAAATCCGATTCATTTCAAAAGGCGATTTTTTTTCTCTCCTCTCGGAGGCGGGGGCGGGGCGGGTAATTAGGCGCATCACTCGCCTTGGCGGTTACATTCTTCTCACCTGTCTCTCCGGACTCCATGTTGAACGGTGATTTTGACGTTCGGAATATCATCAGAGGGAGAAACCTGAGAAATCGCGGATGCTTTGTCAGCACAAATTAAGCCTAAGGAAAAAGGAGCTGACCCAGAAAGCGAAGCGCGGAGGGGGGGCGGGGGGCGAAGTGACAGCTCCAGAGATTTACACAAAATACTCTCCTGCTGAAAGAGGAATCAGGGGTGGGAAAAAAAATCTCGTGCAGATCCAATGAGGAGGGGGAGGGGGCGCCAGAGAGAGCAGGGTCAATAGATATTTCACTTCCCGCTGCAGATCGCATCTGGGCTTTTCTGCAGTAATTCTTCCTGGCAGCGCCGCCAACAAGATGTCTACTCTAGTTATATCTCCAGTGAATCGCATGAAATGCAGCTCTACACTCTGGAGCCGGTGCGGACCACTCACCAGCTCACTGTAGGGCACAGCGCCAGATTTCATAGGGGGATACATGTAACAACTTAATGCACAGAATGGGGCTCATTTACTTACCCGGTCCAGTCGCGATCCTGCGGAGCGTTGTCCGGCGTAGATTCGGGTTCTGCCGGGATTCACTAAGGTAGTGCGCCCGATATCCAGCAAGTGTCACTGCTGCGCCGAGGTCCGCCAGAGTTCACCTGCTTCTTCCCGGTGCATGTGAGTGCTGATCTTGCGACACATTTCGTTTTTTAAATTCTGCGGTTTTTCCGAATCCGTCGGGTTGTCCAACGGCCACGCCCCCGATTTCTGCTGCGTGAAAGCCGGCGCCGATGCGCCACAATCCGATCGCGTGCGCCAAAAACCCGAGACAATTCGGTGCAAAACGGAAAAATTCTGTAAACACTACGAAAGTGCGGCCGCTGGGCCCTTAGTAAATGTGCCCCAATGTTTGGGAACTCTGTGACAATGTAGCAGAAGAAGGACGGGGGGCACTTACTGTATATCATACCCACCTCATGAGACCCCAGATGTCTGTGTTATCAAGATGGGAATTCCCCTTTAACTATCCACTGTATTAGAGACATGTATCTTATACTCCAGTCACAGCCAGAGCTGCATCCACAGTTGGAACAGTTGTCTTTGGAAACAAAGCGCAATTTATCCATCGGACATGTGACCAATATATATCTGCCTATAAATCACTGAGCGCGACCTCCTCCTGCGCAGTCACTGGGGCACATTTACTAAAATAGTGTGCAGGGGGCGCCAGATTCATGAATTGTGGCGCACGTTCTTCATGAATCTGACGCCCCCTGCACTGCCCCCACAGAGGGTACCCATTTTTTTCCGGTGCACCTTTAACATGGGGTGTGCAACACATTTCTGTTGGATTTCGAATGATAAATTTGGCGCAGGGTCCGACTAAGCACCGGAACGCTCATTTCAGAGACAAAATACATGTGTAGGAAGTTTCCATTAGAAAGAACGTGCAAAGTCAACGCCCTCCTCATACCCACCGGGTGGAATAGATGATGTGCAAAATCCCCATATACTGCCATACTGTAGTATGGCAGTATATGGTAGGATCGATCAGACAACTTAGGGTTAAAGTACCCTGGGGAGTCTGAAAAATAGTAAGAAAAAAATATATATATTTAAAAAACCCCTAAAAATTCAAATCACCCCCTTTCCCTAGAACTGATATAAATATAAATAAACAGTAAAAATCATAAACATATTAGGTATCGCCGCGTCCGAAAATGGCCGATCTATCAAAATATAATAACGTTATTTCACATCGCTTAACCCCGTAACGGAAAAGAGCGCCCAAAGTCGCATATGCCATTTTTTTTCCATTTTGAAAAATATAAAAAATTCAATAAAAAGTGATCAAAAGGTCACACGGTCCTTAAAATAGAAGCATTGAAAACGTCATCAAAAATCGCAAAAAATGACACCACCCACAGCTCTGAACACCAAAGTATGAAAAAGTTATAAGCGCCAGAAGACGGCAAAATTAAGAATTTTTTTTTGTACTGGAGGTTTTAATTTTTGTAAATATATGAAAACATTATAAAACATATACAAATTTGGTATCCCCGTGATCACATTGACCCAGTGAATGAAGTAGACCTGTCATTTGGGGCGCTCAGTGAAAGCTGTAAAATCCAAGCCCGCAAGAAATGGCGCAAATGAGGTTTTTCATACTTTTCACTGTATTCAGAATTTTTTTCCCGCTTCCCAGTACACGACATAGAATATTAAATATCATCACTATGAAGTGCAATTTGTTACAACGAAAGCAAACCCTCACACAGCTCTATACATAGAAAAAAAAAAAAACGTACAGATTTTCGAAGGTGGGGAGTGAAAAATAGAGATGCAAAAACGAAAAAGGGCCTGGACCTTAAGGGGGTTAAAGGAAATCTACCATCTGGGAGTGTTACCAGAGCTCCTCCGTGCTGCAGTTTCAAAGATTGTTACACTGTCCAGTGCACTGTTCCCCCTCCCACTGTGTGAGATCACATCTGGCAGAGGGAGGGGGAAGTGCTGAGGGAGCAGGGGGAGGGTGATGCAGTGTAACAGACTATAAAGCTAAAGCATGGAGATATATGGATTTATTAAGAATGTCGCTTACTGTACCGACCAAGGCCAATGTTCCATTATATGGGGTTTGTCACAATGTATCAGTCTATAACTTTCAGCGGAAGCCATTCATGTCTCTGATGGGGTCTGACCTCCAGAATCCAAATCTCTCAGTAGAACAAGGCTCTGCAGCGCTGCCCAGAGGCTGTGGCTGGTACTGCAGCCAGTGCATGATTGTAGATGTATCACATAGCAGCTTCCTGTGACACGTGATCGTTGTGGCGTCTTTTGCTGGTGTGACGGTTTGGAACGCGCCATTTGTTTCCGATAAAATGTCTTTATGTCAGAAGCAGAAACTGAAGCAGGAACATGGAGCTGACTCCGGAAAAAGTGACACTTAACATCGCTCCGACATCTGCTCGTAACAAAACTGCTGCAGCGGAGGAATAACACTTTAAATGGATCAACTCATCCTGATATAGCTGTGCTAAGGGTTTGTTACAATGTATCAGTGCAGCCAGGTGTTTAATACAGAAGAGAGATATGTGATACTTCTCTGTTCACTGTAATTTCAGCTGAGTGACCAGGACCGCAAGCACTGATTGGGGCTCATTTACTAAGGGTCCTGCGGCCACACTTTGGTCAGATAGTCCACCAATTTCCGAACCGTGCCGCATTCAGCAGAGGATTTAGGCGCATCGGCACCGGCTTTCACGCAACACAAATCATGGGGCGGGCCGTTGGACGATCCAACGGATTCAGACTACGTGCGGGATTTAACATTTCAAATTGTGTCGCAAGACAATGCACTCACATACACCGGGAAGAAGAAGGTGAACTCCGGAGACCTGAGCGGGGAAGCGACACATGCAGGATCTCAAGTACACAATTTTGATGAATCGCGGCAGACTTCATCCTCGTCGGACAACGCGCCTCGGGGATCGTGCAGGGACCAGGTAAGTAAATGTGCCGCATTGTTTCCATTCACAGCAAGCAAGCAGAAATCTTGTCAGCAGATTTGTCAGCCATTGCAGAACATGAGCTTTTAGATGAACTTTTACCAAATTTTTGGAATCATCCCTCCTCTGTGGTATGATATGGACATACAAATCTACAGAAAGAAATGAAATAATTCATATACTTAATAGTGAGGAACTGAAAAAAGCTGCATTATTTCTATTATGTTAAGATCTCTGGTTGCTGTTAGTGAATGGGAAGAAAGGGTAAACATGTACAGAACAATTGCATCGAGCTTGTTACGCCTTAGACTGAAGATCCTCTGTGCTGATACAACGGGGCACATTTACTTACCTGTCCGAGGAGTTCACAGAAAGTGCATTGTCCTCCGATCATGCGCCGATATCCTGAATGTGTCCCTTCCCCACTCAGGTCCCCGGAGTTCACCTTCTTCTTCCTGGTACATGTAAGTGCATTGTCCGTGTATAATGCGCTGTGCGGGGAGTCACTAAGATCCTGCGCCCAATATCCTGCATGTGTCACTTCCCTGCTCAGGTCCCCGGAGTTCACCTTCTTCTTCCTGGTGCATGTAAGTGCATTGTCTGTGTATAATGCGCTGTGCGGAGAGTCACTAAGATCGTGCTCCCGATATCCTGCATCTGTCGCTTCCCCGCTCAGGTCCCCGGAGTTCACCTTCTTCTTCCTGGTGCATGTAAGTGCATTGTCCGTGTATAATGTGCTGTGCGGGAGTCACTAAGATCCTGCGCCCGATATCCTGCATGTGTCGCTTCCCCGCTCAGGTCCCCGAAGTTCACCTTCTTCTTCCTGGTGCATGTAAGTGCATTGTCTTGCAACACAATTTGAAACTTAAATCCCACGCTCAGCCTGAATCAGTCGGATCGTCTGACGGCACGCCACACGATTTCCGTCACATGAAAACAGCGCAGCTGCGCCACAATCCGATTGCGTGCGACACAATCGCAGCACAAACCCCTGTGAAATACGGTACCTGTCTTAGCTGCACAAATTTCTGAAAACAGTAAACAAACCGATGAAAGTGCGATCCGCGACCCTTAGTAAATAAGCCCCATTGTAACAGATCACCAGGACAGATGTGTGTGGCCATGTGGCTTTGGTGTGTCGGGACATCTTCTGGATTGTGACCCCGCTCCAATGTGACCTCGACCCATCTGTCACCTTTAAGGAGAACATAATCATCTTTCCCGCTCATTCTGGATGGATAAACCTGGATAAAACTGTATGGATAGACGATGACGCTGTCTCCCCTCCCTGTGGCGCCCTCTGCTGGGTCTGGGGGTCAGCATTACTTTTCCTCATATACTCGGGGTGCCCCCTTATATAAACTCTGATGGATCACCGAATATTCACTGTGACCCGAGTCATCCAGACACAAAACGTCAGGGAGAACTCTGTCGCCTCGCGCCTCCAGAGAGACTCTGACTTCCAGTCATCAAAGCCGAAGCAATTACTAAAAAAACACTTGAAAGTCAGAAGCTGATGTCAGGCGACGGCGGGTCACAGCAGCCCATGTCTGTGCCGAGAGAAGCCATTTCTACTTCTTGTCTGCGGATAGAAGAAAACTTTACATTAACCTCCTCCCTTCCTGCCTCTTCCCCTATGAACTCCTCTGGGAACTTGTACGTCTTAAAGGGGATGTAAAATGATGTGTGATTGGCCATCAGAGCGCATTTAGGTGGATCATAGGGCGTGTTTACAGAAGGCAATGAATGAGCCAATCATCTGTCACCATTTCCTCCTACCTGGATGGATGCAAAGATTTACCTGGAGGGAGGCAGGGATTTACCTGGAGGGATGCAGGGATTTACCTGGAGGGAGGCAGGGATTTACCTGGAGGGAGGCAGGGATTTACCTGGAGGGATGCAGGGATTTACCTGGAGGGATGCAAGGATTTACCTGGAGGGATTTACCTGGAGGGATGCAAGTATTTACCTGGAGGGATTTACCTGGAGGGATTTACCTGGAGGGATGCAAGTGTTTACCTGGAGGGATTCAAGGATTTACCTGGAGGGATGCAAGGATTTACCTGAAGAGGTTTAGGGATTTACCTGGAGGGATGCAAGGATTTACCTGAAGAGGTTTAGGGATTTACCTGGAGGGATGGAGGGATTTACCTGGAGGAATTTGTTGAGCCTCTGAACTTAATTAGCCTAAGTTCTAGCATTAGACCAGTTGCTTGTTATTGGGGGCCGCTGATTCCCCATCGCTGCTGCTTCTTCTGTACATATTAGCAGAGTTTCCCTTGAATTCTCAGTTCCGTTTTTCTTGCAATGACAGAGCTCAGCCATATAATAACATTGGTTATATCGCCACCTGTGGCGGTGGAGTCTTCTCTTAATACACCTGGTGTGGCTGCTGTATTATTCAGTGATATCCTCTCTCCCATCACATATAAATGCCCCTGCGCCTGCGCCATTCTCCTATAAAGTGCAGTAAATAGAATAATCTGTGGGGACTCCTCGGATCTACACCATAAACGTAGAAAAACATTACGACCCGATCTATAGCTGTATCCTTAGTAAATATACTCCAATATAAAGTGGCGCCATATGCTGCCCTGGCGTATCCGCTCCGGCATCAGTATCCCCGTCACATAGTTATATCACTGCCAGCGATGGCGATGAGACGCCAGAAATATGGATTTATATTTCTGTATTATACTAAGTATCTATCCTCACACTGCTGTGCTCTGTATTCTTGGCATTGAGCCGCTGGACAGCTATTCCCATCTGCTTTGAATGACTGACGTAATTTTCAACAATGAGCCTGCTACAGCTTTTACTCAGAGCAGAGGGAAGGGGAGGGGGTCTGTAGAGTAGTGTAATGCAGAGAGAATAGAGCACAGGAGGGTGAGAAAAGATACACCCAGGTATCACACAGAAACTTCTTCTAACAACATACACAAAGGTCTTATCACACCTCTCTCCTGGGCGATAGCTAACACTAGCTGTAGAGAAAACAGAGCCCAGCAGTGTGAGGACGCACAACCAGTGCACTTGGAGAAGTTACAGTCCTCAAAAATAATCCATATATCAAAGTCCTGCTGCTACTAATAAAATACACAAAGGCCTGATTACTCATCTCTCCAGGGACAATACATTACACTGGCTGCAGAGAGCACAGAGCACAGCAGTGTGAGGTCTGATTATATAGTAGTTATATTCCTGTACATAGGGGGCAGTATTATAGTAGTTACATTCTTGTACATAGGGGACAGTATTATAGTAGTTATATTCATGTACATAGGGGCAGTATTATAGTAGTTATATTCCTGTACATAGGGGGCAGTATTATAGTAGTTATATTCTTGTACATAGGGGGCAGTATTATAGTAGTTATATTCCTGTACATAGGGGGCAGTATTATAGTAGTTGTATTCTTGTACATAGGGGGCAGTATTATAATAATTAGATTTGTGTACATAAGGGGCAGTATTATAGTAGTTATATTCTTGTACATAGGGGGCAGTATTATAGCAGTTATATTCCTGTACATAGGGGACAGTGTTATAGTAGTTATATTCTTGTACATAGGGGCAGTATTATAGTAGTTATAGTCCTGTACATAGGAGGCAGTATTATAGTAGTTATATTCTTGTACATAGGGGGCAGTATTATAGTAGTTATATTCTTGTACATAGGGGGCAGTATTATAGTAGTTATATCCCTGTACATAGGGGGCAGTATTGTAGTAGTTATATTCCTGTACATAGGGGGCAGTATTATAGTAGTTATATTCTTGTACATAAGGGGCAGTATTATAGCAGTTATATTTTTGTACAAAGGGGGCAGTATTATAGTAGTTATGGAAGTAATAGCATAGAAGGGCGGGAGATCCAGCATCCAAAGAAAAATATTAGTGAAGAATCGCTGTTAAGACATCGTAGACAACTTTAATTTTTCTTATTATTAAAAAATATACAAAGTGGAAAACATGGAAGCACGAAAAAACAACCACAAAAACACGAGACAAATAATAAGCAAAGGTGCGCTCTTCAGAGGGGTGAGCTGTTACCAAAACATATATTTTTTGCCTTTTTTCTATTATAGTAGTTATATTCCTGTACATAGGGGGCAGTATTATAGTAAAATTGTAAAGTAAGGGGTTACAAATTATCTTTATTGTGTAGAGATCATTGTCTTTCATGGGCAAATCCCTTTAATGACAGCTTCTCATTCTCCCAAATATGCTCTTATTGACTAATCCAGTCTTACACAATCATGTCCTTTTCAAACACTCCCCCATACATAACTTTATTAACCAATCAACTCCACCCCAAATATTCACTTATTGACCATTCCAGTCCCCCACAAACTTAGAGTCTAGCAGTTAATAATAGTATGCTCTTAGGAGTGTTGAGTTGTCAATCAGAGCATGTTTTTTGGAGAGTGGAATGGTCAATTATGTCATTTTTGAGGGTGTTAAGTGGTATATAAGGTCATGTTAATGAAAGTGTGGATGCCTCAATGGGGCACTTTTACTTACCCGGTCCAGTTGCGACATGGATTTGCGTCCTGCCAGGATTCACTAAGGCCGCGCACCCGATATCCACCAGGTGTCGCTGCTGCGCCGTGGTCCGCAGGAGTTCGCCATCTTCTTCCTGGTGCTTGTAAGTGCGTGTCAAGCAACACAATTTTTTTTAAAAATACCACGGTTTTTCCGAATCCGTCGGGTTTTCCGACGGCCACGTCCCCGATTTCCATTGCATGCAAGCCGACGCCGATGCGACACAATCCGATCGCGTGCTCCAAAATCCCGGGGCAATTCTGCGCAATTCGGACATATTCGGGAAACCAGACGAAAGTGCGGCATTCGGACCCTTAATAAATGAGCCCCAACGTGTGCATAACTGGGGTGCAGTGTTCAAAAAGGGTATATTTGGGATGTGGAATGGTAATTACGGTCATCTTGGGCAATTGTCCACTCCACCCCTCCAAACATGCCCCTTTTGACCACTAAATCCCCCAAACGAGTGCTTTTTGACCACTCCAACTTCCCCCAAACATTCTCTCATTGGCAAATCCATCCCCCCAACCTTTCCTTTACTACTTATACTACTTTCCTTTAATTACTTATATGCTGATACATTAGGATTTCCCATCAAAGAAACTAAAGGGCTGAGGCCATCAGCAGCCGAGTGATTTACACCGCTCCATCCGATTCTTGTCATTGTACTTGGTGATGTCAGGCTGTGGGAGCTGTATACATCTGGAGGTGTGGAGCGCCTCCTGGTGGTGGCTGCAGGTCCACAGAATCTCATTAAAGGGAATTTTAAATTAAACACAGTAGCGCACATTTATTAAAGCTCCTGCACCAGTTTTCTGTCAGACTTTGCACTTTCTTTTTAGTGCAAACTGCTTGTACATGTATCTATAAAGTGTTTGCGAAGACATTTGTGGCGCGGCTGCATTATACCTGACGCAACACAAAATTCTGGACTTTGCGGTGCTCAGTCAGACACATGCAACACATTTTTCATACTGTCTCCCACAGTAGTGTGTCGCACGCCCCATGTTTAAGGTGCACCAAAAAAAAGTTGGTGCCCCCTGTCGGAGCAGTGCAGGGGGCGCCAGATTCATGAAGAACGTGCACCAGAAATCCTGAACCTGGCGCCCCCTGCACACCACACAGGACACTGCACATAGTACACACTACACTGGTTTTGAGAAATATGGGCCATTGCTTTGTCGGTGAAACATTCTCTTCTAAATGCAGAAAAATTTTTCCAATTGATCTGCAAATGAAAATGTTTGTGCATGAAGGGTGCGCCACGGGGTCCTCTTGCATAGTTTCACAAGGGGAAAGTGGGAGGTGAAGGTTGAGTGGGAGGTGTTGGGCGGTTAAATGAAAAACAAAGAGTGCACCATCCATCATGGCCACGCCCACAGTGCACCTAAATGATAATCTGTGTACAAATAAAAGTTAAGATTTCTTTGCCACAGATTTGCTCAAGTTCTAAGCTACAATTATCGATGTCGGCATTACAGCATGTAGTTTCTTGGAAAAGTGAGAGGCCGGCGCTGTGTCTGGAGGTGCAGACCCTCCCCACGTGGCTGTGCCGCATAATGACAAGTGTTGTCCTTTTGCTGCTAATGAGTGGTGGGACTCGCCAGGCCTGTCTGTGCATGTACAGACCCCGCAAAACACAAGAGACACAGCTGTCAGCCTCCCGACGCCTCTCCTCCTCCTTGTCCCCGAGTACACAGGCTCTCCATTTATAAATTGCGCGGCTGAGATTCGCCGCCAGTATTTTTCTCGGCTTAATGAGATTTTATGTTTCTGGTTTGTTATTTTCTGTTTAGATAAAAACAAGACGCTTCTCATTAAATTGTGCTCCCCTTGGCTGCATCCCAAGATGAGACGTCCCATGGATCCAGACAAACGTGTTAATCAGAGAGCGTCCGATCCGGGGGCCGCAGCGAGTGACACCGGATCTGCACAGGTCTTTTTGGCATCATAATAAGTAGACAGATCTCAACCTTTAACGTGTGTTATATATTTTTTTGTTATTTGGATCCATTGTCTCGGGACCCAAACGCAGATAATCCGGTTGCACAGAAACCTCAGCTAGTGATGGATTCAAGTGGGAATTTTGTAAAAAGAGAAAGTGATTAAGAGGATCCGCTGCAGATAATATGGGTCTGATTGAAAAGTGGCGCTGAAGAGCGTTCTTCATTCTGTCTCTCTGCCGGGTGATACCAGTGTGTTATGTGCAGGACACCATTGTAGCGGCACTTATTCCCTCACTCAGTAGAATTAGGCAGCAGGTAGAAATCGCAGTCAGACAGGAGCAGCTTTTACGGAACAGAAACAATCACATCTTTGCCAATTTAGAAGCGAAAGGATCTTATGGTCAGAAAATATCATAATGGAAAGGGTCCTGATCCAAATCCTGGAGCAATTTTAGATTGACTGGGTTTAAGGCATACATTTTTTTATCAATGTAGGTGTGTGGGTGCTTGTTTTTTGCATAAAGATCTGTAGTTTTCATTTGTACAATCTTGGGAGTCATTGAGCTTTCAGATTGTTCTAAAAATTCTTTTTTGCGCAATGGATGATTTAAAAATGTCAGTTTAAAGCAGTAGAATCAGCATAATTCACATACAAATCGGTACTCAAAATATAAGCTAATATGTAATTAGTTGTTATTTAAAATTTTGCTCCCCGTAGCAGAAAATGCTGTGGACATAGACTGTAATGAAGAATTAAAATGCTACTGGCCCTTGAATCAGTCCATGGAGCAGACACAGGGCAGGAAAAGCCGCTGGTCACATGGCCACATCGCATGTGCTGCACCTGCCTAGGCCGGTCATGTGATCAACACTTTTTTGGCTGAAGTTGCTTGGTTGCAGTGTATCCAGTATGGCCGGTGTTGGGGTGAGACGTCATCGCAGTGATGTAATGTGCAGTGATGGCAGATACCCATTATTACTATAGTAACAGAGCAGGACAGTCTGTTACATCATCACTGAGAGCAGAGCAAAAGAGGGAGGAGGAGTTACTGAGAACTGACGGATCATGGGACTTGTAGTTTCCAGTCGCAGCCATCTTGGTGATAACTCCGCCTACTTTAGAGAGGCCATAAAATTTTGTGAATCATACATTCAAACAATCTAAGCTCCATTATGTGACTCATGACATTGAGTTTTGTTATATTCATTTATTTTTAGCATTATGGGTTTTTGTATCAGACGTTCTATTCCCCAGAACACCCCTTTAAGATTTTTTTTTGCACAGGATAAGTCTAGTTGTAGTTGTCTATCTTCAGTTGGTACAGGAGAGAAACTACCAAAATATGTGTTTTTTTAAAATTCTTATTGCTTTTAGAGGTGGAAATTTTTTATTTGTGTGTGTTTCACTTATTTTATTATTATTATTTTTTTTTAATATTTATTTTTTTTACATCGTAAAAAGTATATTTATACCCACAAGATGACACTGACATGCAATCACTTGATTCCTTCCTTCAGGATCCTGGGTGTTAGTGTCGGTGCAGCAGGACCTGTTGTCCTGCTATCTTCTTCTGGTGTCAAAGGGCTATTTTGGGATGTGCTGAGTAATCACTACAGCTTTTACAGGGCCCAGCACAGAATATTTACTGCTCATCTTCACAGCTCACAGTGCTGACACTTGATAGTGGCCGTGCTCGGTATTGCAGCGCAGCCTCATGTACTAGAACGCCATCACTGAGCTCTAAGTGGCAATTGCTGGAGCATTGTGACATCTTCAAGTAGCTGGACCTTGGGGGTGCAAGGTGTCAGACCCCACACAATATCATACAGATCACCTATCATAGGGACAGGTGATTAGCTATAAATCCAGGAATATCCCTTTAATCCTTTTGCTTCCTTCCCTCCACATAATTGACTTCTTGTACAATCCAGATAATGTAACATATGGAACGTCTGCAACATTGTATCACACAGCCCCCCCCTATAACCTACATCCCTCTCCCCTAAACACTCTGGTCCCCGCACCCGCTGCGTTCTTCACCCACGTCGTTCACCAATTTCCTTTCAATCTGTTTCTTTTCTATTTTCTGCCACTAATTACCTGAGAAAGCAGAGAATGGCTCCTTTAACTCCGCGATTTGATATTTTCGTGCACTTTGCTCGTCGCAGAAGACGTTCGTCTCATTAACATTTCTGACATCTTATTTGCAGCGACGTCTTTGACACCAATCTTGTGATCTGAGCGAGTGTAATTGCATGAACCCCCTATATATATCACAGCTGATGAAGACGCTCAGCTCCACAAAGGCAGGTAATAAGGGGGGGATCTGCCCCCACATGCCCCAGCCCCAGACTACAGGGGCATTTCTATATCTGCAGGAGCAGTATCATTCTTAATGGAAAGAACAATCTGTAACAGTGCGATGGGTTATGGTGTTACATCATTGTGCTCTGTTCCCATCATGTATTCTCTCCTATTTATAGGAAAGGACTTAAAGGGACACTTCAGTTACAGCTGACACACTATGTAATCCCTAGTGCAGGGTCTGAGGGGATGGAGGGTGACACTGGACTTCACTTTCCAGTTCCCCACCTATGTAATGCTTGATGAGGGATTCCTTAGTTCACCTTTACTTCACATGATTAGGGGTGGGATAATTCCTAACACTGGCTGCAGGGAACACAGAGCACAGCAGTGTTAGGACACACCCCCTGTGTACTTGCAGAAATGACAATCCTGGAATATAAATCCATATATCACAGTCCTTTTGCTAGTAACAACATACAACAAGAATCATTACACATCTGTCCAGGGACTATGCCTAACACTGACTGCAGAGAGCACAACAGTGTGAGGATACACCCCCAGTGAACTTGGAGAAGCTACAATCCTGGAATATAAATCCATATATATCACAGTGCTGCTGATACTAACAACATACACAAAGGTCTGGTTACACATCTCTCCAGGGACAATACATAACACTGGCTGCAGAGAGCACAGAGCACAGCAGTGTGAGGTCTGAGTACACATCTCTCCAGGGACAATACATAACACTGGCTGCAGAGAGCACAGAGCACAGCAGTGTGTGGACATATACCCAGTGCACTTGGAGAAGCTACAATCCTGGAATATAAATCCATATGTATATTACAATCCTGCTGCTACTAACAACATAATCATAGGTAGTATTATCCACCTCTCCAGGGATAATACATAGCACTGACTGCAGTATTATACGCTCGCACCTGCTGTCAGGATCCCTTTAAATAAGATGTTCTGCAGTTTACAGAAGGATTGAGCCTTTAGAAACATACTTCATGTGAGATATTGGGGGTCATTTACTAAGGGCCCGATTCGCGTTTTCCCGACGTGTTACCCGAATATTTCCGATTTGCTCCGATTTTCCCTGTATTGCCCCGGGTTTTTGGTGCACGCGATCGGCGCCGGCATGCATGCGACGGAAATCGGGGGGCGTGGGCGAACGAAAAACCTGACGGATTCCGAGAAACCGCCGCATTTAAAAAAAAAAAAAAAGTGCAGCTGGACTCGCGCTTACCTTCACCAAGTATAGGATCGTGAACTCCGGCGGACCTCGGGGAACTTCAGCGCAGCATCGACACCTGGTGGACGTGGGAGGAACTGCCTTAGTGAATCACCGGAAGACCCGAATCCGCTGCAGAGAACGCGCCGCTGGATCGTGAATGGACCGGGTAAGTAAATCTGCCCCCATGTGTCTCATTGTGATCTCACATATCATATTAGTGTGATAATTCCTCTCCTCCCTGCATGAGGCCAGGACTACAGATTCCAATTCCTCGGATTTCTTCCCTTGGAATCAGGACGGACACAGCTGAACACCCCGACATTAAAATTGCTGTTTTCCGCTCTGCCACTCAGATTCCCTCTGAAGAGGTTAACATAGAGCAATTAGTAATTAAACTTCTCTTGCTTCAGAAGATTTCTCTTCTGTGGTGGAGTTTTGCATAATACCTCCTCCGGGGAAATTCGGGATTAGTGCCTATAAATAAGGAATGGGACCAGGGAGGAGAAGATCCTATGCAGGGAGTCATTATCCAGGGCAGCAGAAGCTGGAGGGAGGAGATCCAGTCCCCGCAGCAGCAGCCGCAGGATCCCGGCACCGCCGTCCCTTTAAACATCTTTTAATCAAGCGCATGAAGTGCGAGTATTTAGCTTAATGTAGTCATTGTGCCGATTTTATTGCGCGGCTTCAATTTCAAAGTAATAATAAAAATGATGCTTTTTTTCTCCTTCCCTCTCTGAGCGAGCAGCATGGTTCAAAGCTACAGATTAGTATAATTACAGCAGATGAATGAGCAGAACAGGATCATGGGGATGGGAGACAAAGGCAGCTCCCTGCACCCTGACATTTAAAGGGGATGGATTGAGGGGGGAGGGCAGGAATGGGCATATTTTGATGGATTTATTGGTGGGGGGAGACTTTGAAGATACAACTTCACAGCCCGATCTGGGATGATTCCAGTATCTCCAGTGATATTGATTGTATCCGCACTGGTTATAACTTCAAGGGCGCCCATCCCCTTTATGTATTCTGTAGCATGGCTTAGAAGTTAAGAGCCCGGTGTTAGCCTTCCATTGACGCTCCTGCCTCTGGAATCAATGAATACATGGACAGGAATTCTGAGGAGCGAGGAGATGAGCAGCGGGTGGGGGAGAGGGGGTGCACGGGCCAAAGAAAGATCCAGTCGTCATTAGGACTCGGATCAACTTTGGGAATGGCTAAAGACTCATGGGGACTGATGCCAAAGCTATCTTTAAGCAACAACACATTACCCAATAAGATTGCAGTAGAAGACACTTACTATTAGGGTCTTAATAAATCTAGATGAGTGTTGTGGGCATGCTCTGTAACATGTTAGGTGGTCATTGGACATGAAAAGTAGCAGATGAGCTGCCCCCATTATCTATTGGCTACTATAGGTGAGTGTTGTGGGCATGCTTTGTATGTGAAGAGTTCAGGCAGAGCTGAAGATTAGCTGCCCCAACATTTATTGGCTACTAGGGGTGATTGTTGTGGGCATGCTTTAGATGTGAGGTGGTCATTGGACATGAAAAGCTGGAGATGTGCTGGCCCCATAGTTTATTGACTACTATGGGTGAGTGTTGTAGGTATCCCTTTAACCGTCTTAAGAAGCCATTGAACGGGAAGAGCTGGAGCTGCCCCTATATTTATTCACTGCTACGGATGTGTGATGTGGGCATGCTTTGTAACATGTGAAGAGGTCATTGGGCAGGGAGTGCTGGGTATGAGCTGGCCCATCGTCTACTGATTGCTCATGGCGTTGTGGACATACTTTGTATATATCTTTAGTGAAATGTTTCCCTTTTGACAATGCTTTATGGATACATAGGGGGTCATTTACTAAGGGCCCGATTCGCGTTTTCCCGACGTGTTACCAGGATCAGTACAGGATAAGTAATGTCATGTATGTACACAGTGACTGCACCAGCAGCAGAATAGTGAGTGCAGCTCTGGAGTATGATGGAGCATCACAGAGGATAAAACCAAATTAACCTCTTTACAGCGCGGTAGCTAAAGCTCAGCGCCAGCGACTACCATGCGGCGTGACTATGGCGCCTGCAGGGGGATCGGACACCGGGCGTCCATGGTGGAGGGTCCTACACATTGTAAATGATGACGATTTACTAACATCAAGAGGAAACTCTGTATCATTATCAGTCATTTTGCCCTTGATGTGACATTGCTAATACTCCAGTTGCCTCAAGAGCTGCATTCACAGTTCTGCTTCTCCCCACTCCAGTCCTAAGCTGTGTGATTGCAATAAAACTCTGATCAGGTCTGATGGAAAGACTGAAAAGTAATACAGACAACTATGCTCTGCAGAGACTGAACAAGCAGGGGGCTACAAGGACAAGTGATGTCTCACAGCCGGGGAGCAAACACAAAGCATATTTATGAGAAGTATCACTAGGATCCTGCACTTCCCCACCCAAGTATTCAGCCTGTTGCACTACAACTCCCAGCATGTCATGATGACAGGATCTGCAGAGCCACAGGACCCCGCGCTGGTGACTGTACATCATGTATTTGTGTTATGTACAGGACAATGCCCCCCACTAAGATGAAATACACTTTGAGGTCTCGGGTTTCTCTTCTCTGGTCATTATTATGGGTTTCAGTAAACACCCCCAGCTGGGGGGGGGGGGGCTCATGGAGGGTGGGGGAGGGGATCTCTACTAGTTTTTCTCCAAATCCATATACTTTATAGTCCTCCTTTGAAAATACGGCAGCGGATAAAAGTATTCACCCCCCTGTTTACATTATATGAAAGCATAAACAATGGGGAGGTAGTCATGGGGGTCAGTAGAACCTGCAGTGAATGTGAACCTCATGGGTGTGAATAATTATGCAACAAAACATTCTATAGACGGACAATGAAAACTGCAGCCAGTGCTATGTATAGTCCCAGGATTATAGCAAGCGTACTAGGGGTGTGTCCTCACACTGCTGTGCTCTGTGCTCTCTGCAGACGGTATTGTCCCTGCAGAGATGTGTAATGTAATGTTGCATATGGTATTTCTAGGAAGAGCTTTGTGATGTGGGGCTAAGGGAAGGAAGGGAGGGGGGAAGGGAGGGGGGAGGGGAGGGGGGAAGGGAAGGTTTATCTGGAGGACTGGTGACTAAGTAATAAAAATAAGAGGAGTTAGAGGAGGAAGAATTATTATATATTGTTATTTTTTGGATTGTGCTGGGGATATAGTATACAGATAGATATTCCTATAATATTATTGATATGAGAAGACACATGAGTAGATGTAAGAAAAATATACATTTATTGAAAATTTTAAAAAGTGTTATGGAATAGAGTGTGAAATGGAATATTATGGAATTATGGTAATTTATAAGTAAAATAGAAATAATTTGTTAAAAAAAAAAAAAAAGAAAGGAAGGAATGAAGGAAGGACGGTCCATCTTAAAGACTGGGTGACTAAGTAGTATAAATGTGCAATGTCCTTCTCTAACAATGCACAGTCGCTGTCCATGGTGCTGAATAAGAGCGTTCTGACCATACAGACTGCAGCCAGTGTTATGTATTGTCCCTGGAGAGATTTGTAATCAGACCTCACACTGCTGTGCTCTGTGCTCTCTGCAGCCAGTGTTATGTATTGTCCCTGGAGAGATGTGTAATCAGACCTCACACTGCTGTGCTGTGTTCTCTGCAGCCAGTGTTATGTACTGTCCCCAGAGAGATGTGTAATCAGACCTCACACTGCTGTGCTCTGTGCTCTGTGCATCCAGTGTTATGTATTATCCCTGGAGAGATGTGTAATCAGACCTCACACTGCTGTGCTCTGTGCTCTCTGCAGCCAGTCTTATGTACTGTCCCCGGAGAGATGTGTAATCAGACCTCACACTGCTGTGCTCTGTGCTCTTTGCAGCCAGTGTCATGTATTCTCCCTGGAGAGATGTGTAATCAGACCTCACACTGCTGTGCTCTGTGCTCTCTGCAGCCAGTGTCATGTATTCTCCCTGGAGAGATGTGCACTCTGTTGTTAGTAGCAGTAGGATTGTGATATATGGATTTATATTCCAGAAATGTAGCTTCTCCAGGTTTACCAGTTGCAAGTACTCAAATGAGGACATCCCCCCAGTGCACTTGTAGAAAATAAAATCCTGGAATACACATCCATATTTTATAGTCCTGCTGCTACTAACAAGATACACAGAGGTATGATTACACATCTCTCCAGGGACAATGCATAACACTGGCTGCAGAGAGCACAGAGCACAGCAGTGTGAGGTC